>JAQZBX010029764.1:0-27137 GCA_029593785.1 Cabassous unicinctus
GAAAGTCTTGGCTTAAAAAAGACTCCATTACTTCTGCTCACATTTTATTGGCCAAAACAAGTTGGGTGGCCATGCCTGGCTTCAAAGGGGATGGGAAGTGCAATACCACCCCATGTGCTGGTAGGAGGGAAGAAAAGGAAAAACTTGTTAAACAGCCTTCATGACTGCCATACCTTCCTACCAAAGGTGTGAGAGCAGTTTAAACGGACTGATTAGCACCTGCATGAGACTGCTGGGTCTGCATTATATTTTTCTCAATTCAAATTCCTCACTGGTTTTCAGTCTGGCAGCCTGTGTTTTCTTGGTCTGACAGGGCAGCTACTGTCACATCACACTCACTTTTTTGAATTAGCTTTACTAATAGTAAGAATTTGAGAACTCTAAGCCAGCTCACGCAGTCCAAATTCTTCCAGTAAAGCACTGCTATAAATTGCTCCCTGGGTCTGATATTTCAAAATGACTTCCAAGCACTTTGCCGGATGGCTTACTTAAAAGCCTCATGTGTCAAAATATTTCTTCTCTATTCCTTTATGGCTTGTGGTCAGAAATTTGACCCTACAATCCTGGAATTTCTCCACTTTCCTCAATACCCATTCTAATATTATAAGCCATTCTGTTTGCAAAATGCTTTCAGCAGTCGCTTTGAGACTACGTGCTATATCTTCCCAACTTTCTATTAATTACCCTCACTCTTCCACTCCTGTGACCTGTTGCTCTGCTGCAACATTTCAGGGGCTTTTGGTATATATAATTCCAAATCCTCCTCTGCATCCCGTAGCTTTATGTTCCCTTAAAATGTCCCTTGTTTCTGAAAACTCGTAGCCATATTTGCAGATTTCATTTTCTGCCTGATAGTTAACAACATAGCAGCAGTGCAGGCTGCAGGGATTCCTCTCTCACTGGGTGAAATGGGATAGAGAAGCTCATCAGCTTAAGCGTGCATACAACAGCCCTTCTTTTCCTCTTCCAGGAAAGATTTCTTCCATTTCTTAAAGCATAGTGTATCCATTCAGCTTTGTTGAAAACAACTTCCAGCCTGCTGCTTCACGTGGGCGTTTCTTAGAACTGCTGTGTCTAATAAATTCACACTCCACTCTCTATATGCCAGGCTTTCCATTTGATGTCATTCGACAGTGAAAGAGTAGTTTCCAAAACTTTGCTTTGACCTTGCTGTGTATTCCAAGACCTATCAGAACGTGTGACCGGTCAGGTCAGGCTCTATATCCATATTCAATTCTTTCACTAGATTGGCAATCAGGCGAGAATATCCACAACCTCAATTGTGTTCTAGGGTGGATGCATATTATTTCACACAACCCAAGACAGGGGCTTTAAAGTGAAACCTGAGCGACCACAGCCCTGAGAGATTTCTGTAAAATTGCTATACACCTGCAATATTTTATTACTTTTATTTTCACACTTTTCTTTCAGCCATCACCCGACTGCATCCATCCTTTCAGTCATAATTTCACCCCTGCCACGTGAATGCTAAACTCCAACACTTCACCAATTTCTCACAAAATAACTGTCATTCAATCATTACATGAAAGTATAATTTAACAAAGGGGTGGGATCACATTTTAAATCATGGGGCCCTCCATCATTCATCACCATTTCCTCTGTCTCTTCCTCTGCTCTCCTTCCTATCCCAGAGGAGAAACCAGCAAATGCTTCTTCTGTAGAAAAGATTGTGGAATGATTCTGCTATACTCAGGCCCCTTGAGGTTTCCCTGTGTATCCTGGAAGGGCTTGTACACTAATTTATGCCAAACAAATGCAATGTACTTCTGGAATTATATTATAGGAAAAAATGTTCTCTTTTTTGTTAGGTATAATTATATTTATACTTATACCTAATAACATATGGCAGGTATGAATAATGTAATATAGGCTTTGGGAACACAGAAGAAGTGATTGACTCTTGTGTGGATAGTTGGAGTAAAGATGAGTAGAGGTGAGAAGGGCAATCCAGAACATGGGCCCAGCAGGTGTGAAGGCATTGGTGATATGATGTACTTAAAGAGAGATGAACAGAATGGCACTGAAATAGAGGTTGGGTCAAAGAGAAGGGGATTGATGTGAAAAGCTAGAAAGGTAGACTGTCATGCATAAAAAAAGGCATTCTGCATTTGCACATACTAATACCTTGAGGGAGCTTCTGAAAGCTTTGGTTAAACCGCAGAACTGGTCATTACCCTCACAGCTTTTCTCTCCTTAAAATTTCTGTTTCAAGTGGCAAGTGTGAATCTGAAATTTTATAAAGTAACTAAGCAATAAGATGGAACATGTTAAGTCAAGAAACAGTGGCATTTGATTTAATATTTCATAATAGTGCATGTTGTACTTAGAAATATATGGAACATGAAAAAGTAACAGAATCTCATATTCTGAACATTCACGCCGTGTGTATGAAGCCTTGGCAAACCAATAAGAGTTTGCTCAAGCGTTACTTTACAGCCAGAGAGAATGATTTCCTTCTCCTTCTTTAAGTTTGAGTGCAAAGTTTAAATTATATAGCATCTCACTGAATTGAAAAACTCCTTCTTTATTATATTTTATTTTGAAATTTTGTATATTTTTGTGAGGTTAAAAAGAATACAGGATTTTGAAGTTGCATTGACTAGGAGTAGATAGAGGAAGGCTTCTTCCTCTCCCTCTCTCTCCCATCCTTCCTTCCTTATATCCTTCCTCTTTCCACCCACAAATATTTATTGGTGTCCGCTATTTACAGGGTCTCTGTTCATTGCTGGTGGGAACAATGAGCAATTACAAGGCTGTGAGGGTAAATATTCTTAATAAAGCTTGTTCTAGAAGTATATAGGAGGAGACTTAACTCAGGCTTGAAGGATGAGGAAAACATTTTTAAGAAGTTAATTTTTAAGTGGAAGTTTGAAGAATGCTGTGTGTCAAGATGGTCCAAGAAAGGATCATGAACATTGAAATGATTATTTACGATTAGTTGACTTTTAAATAAGTAATGAATTTATAAAATAAAATTATTAAGCCTTTTACTTTAATTTACACATTTTGAAACAGTTTTAGAAATATGTGAAAATATCAGCAATCGTGTTTACTTTCTATTACTAAATTGAAAAAACGCAAATTGAACATACCAACCCCCCAAAGAATCAATCCCTTTTATTACCATAATTAATCAAATCCCCTTAAATGTAAAAGTCTTATGGAGAAAAATAAAGCAAGATACAAGGGAAAGTGAGTTCAGTGGATTACTGTTTTATATAGGAGCCATGGAAGGCTTTTCTGTGGAGTAACATGTGAGCAGTGATATGTAAGAAATGGGGAAGAGAATCTTAAAGATAATTGTGGAGACAGCTTTCCAGGAAGAGAGAATAGCATATTCAAAGGCTTGCTGTTCATGCAAGTGCAAAGACATGCTTTTTGAAGGTGGATTGTAAAGATGCATTTTAAAATCTGTGCAGTAAACACTAAAATAAAACAAAGACGCAAAACTGAAATGTCAATAGAGCACATAAAATGGAGTATTAAAAAAATATCTCCCCACGCCCCCCAAAAAGGCAAGGAAGGAAGAAGACAGGAACAAAGAGCTATAGTACACATGGAAAACACTGAAATGGTGTACTGAAACTCAGACATTTAAAATAGAGTAAAGGACCTAATTAAAAGGCAGGGATTATCAGGCAAACTTAAAAAAACAATAAGAATGATCTATATGTTGTTTACAAGAAACATTTTAAAGGCAAAGGTACAGAGACACAACCTGACTATAAGTAAAAGGATGGAAATATATATATATTCTTTGTAAGTATTAAGCACTAGAAAGCTGATATGATTTGTTAATATCAGACAAGAGGATCAAATAATCAAGAAGATATATTAATCTTAAATATGTATGAATCTAACATCAAAACTCCAAAATTCATAGTCAAAAATTGGCCTAACTAAATAGAAAAATAGGCAAATCTCCAATCATATTTGGAGATTTTTAAAGCCCCTCCTTCAGAAATTGATAGGATGAGTTCACAAAGATCAGTTGGTATATAGAAGAGTTAATTAATGATATCAACCAAATTAACCTCATTGACATTTTCAGGACACTATAATAAAGAACAACAGAATACACATTATTCTCAAGTGAACATGGAGTTTTCATGAAAATAGACCAACAGGACCACACACAGTCCATATCAAAGTTAGTGGGATGCAGCTAAAGCAATTCATAAAAGGAAATATCTTGTGATAAATACTTAGTTTAGGAAGATGAAAGGTATAAAATGAAGGTTCTATGTTCCAACTTTAAGAAGACAGTTAAAAAAAAGGACAAAGCAAACCTAAGTAAACAGAAATAGAAAACAAATAATAAAGAAAATAAACAAGGTCAAAAGGTGTTTCTCTGAAAATATTAATAATGTTGACAAAACAACCAGCAATACTGATCAAGGAAAAAAAGAGAAAAAATCACCAATATTAGGAATGTTAAAGGCGGCAGTGTTTCAGACAATAGAGGCAATAAGGGAGTGTTATGAATAATGTCATACCATTAAATAAACTAGCTTATGTGAAGTAGATGCATTATTTTAAAAACACAATTGTCATAACTTTTACAATGAGATGCAAGATTTAATTTGTCCCATACCTGTGAAAGAAATAGAATATCCCACATAGAAAACTCGAGGCCCTAATGGCTTCATAGGCAAATTCTGTCAAACACATAAGGAAAAAAATCATATCAATATTACACAAACTCTTCACAATGTAAAGGAGAAGAAACACTTCCCAACTCATTTTATGAGGCCAACACAACCTGATACCAGAACAAAGCAAGGATATTGGGTATTACAAGCAAAGAAAACTATAGACTAATATCTTTCATTAAAATAAATGCAAAAGTCCTTAACAAAAGAAAATCTAACCATAAAAAAATACAATATATAATCAGGATAATACATCATGACCAAGGACGACTTATCTCAGGAATCCAAAGTGGTTTAATTTATGAAAATCAATTAATGTAATTCATCAAACTAATGGATTATGAAAGAAAAATCATATGACCATTTAGATTATGCAGAAAATGTACTTGCTAAGTTCAATGACCATTTATACTTTTCAGAAACTCTCAATAAGAAACCAGGAATAGATGGAAATTTCTTCAACTTGATAAAGGGAACCTATGGAAGCCTTAGAGCCAATATAAAACTTACTGGTGAAAATGTAACCCCTTTTCCTCTTAGAGCAGGGTCAAATCAAGGACTGCTGTCTGTTCTCACTCCTCTTTTTTTTTTCTTTCCAGAATTGGAGTAGCTAACCTAGCAATGCAATAAGGCAAGAAAAGGAAATTAAACAAAGATAGGAAAAGATGAGATAAAAATGTCCTTATTCACAGACAACCCAATTGTACATAAAAAAAAAAAAAATTCCATAAGAGCCTACAAAAACACTGTAAGAACTAATAAGGGGATTTTGCAAAATTTCAAGATACAAAGCCAATAGGCAAAAATCAATGTGTTTCTTTAAATTTTCAAAGAACAATTGAGAAATAAAATTCAAACTATTCCATTTACCATAGACTCAAATGCTTAGGAATAAATCTAATGTTGACTACTTAAGACCTCTATGTTGAAAACTACAAAACATTTCTGAGAGAGGTTAAATTTCTAAATAATTGGAAATAACGGGTTTACAGATCGGATGACTCATTATTGTTGATATCAGTTTTTTCCCAAATTAGTCTTTCAAAGAAATGACAACAAATATCTGATTAGATTTTTGTATTTATATTTGTTTTTGATTTTTACAAAAGTAATGAGCTGATCTAAAATCTATGTACCAAGGAGAAGGACCTAGAATGACTAAATAATCTCGAAAAGAAAGAACAAATTTGGAGGTTTTACTTTAACAGACTTCAAAACTTAATATAATCTTATGAGATCAAGAAAATGTGCTATTAGTAAAAGACAAATAGATTAAAATACAAAACTGAGAGTCCAAATATAGACCAACAACTATACAGTCCACTGATTGTCAACAAAAGTACTGAAACAACTCAATCAGAGAACAGACAGTCTTTTCAGCAAATGTTGTGGGCTAATTGGATATCCATACGGTAAAAAAAAAATCTGTAGGAAAAAAAAAAAGAACCTCAACCCTTTTTTCATATCATACTCAAGAATCAGCTTGATTTGGATTATAGACAAAAACTTTAAAGTAAAAATCATAATGCATCTGGCAGAAAACACAGGACACTATCTTCATGACCTTGGGATAGATAAAGATTTCTTTTAGAGCACACAGAAAATACTGGTTATGGTTACAAAGAGGGGGAAAAAAAGATGAATTAGACTTCATAAAAATTCAAATGTGTGCGCAATCTAAATAATCAAATAAAAAATAAGAGCATTGGATTATAACCAATGAATTAAAAAAACCCACATGTCCATTTATATCATGGTGTCCAAATTTATGTCATATATAAATAACCGAGTTAAAGAAATAGGGGAGAAGTGACAATTCTTCCTTACAGAAGAATTCCAATTAATAAATGTAAAAGAAGGGGAAATAGGAAACCATTAAATTACCAAGAAAATACCAAAGTTATAATTGCTACAGTCAAGACCCACCTTTGGATGCTAAAATTAGTGGGCAAAAGTTTAAGCAGAAACAAGATATCTGGGTAGTCTCGAAGTATCTCCCCTGGTATACAATCCTTTAACCTCGGTAATCAATGTTAACATCACCAGAAGGAATATCGACATCATGTACCCCTGAAAGGAGCACTGAGGATACATCACCCTCTAGTATCCTTCTTACTAATGTATAATCTCAAGTTCATCATGATAAAACATTAGACAGACACAAGCTGAGGAACATTATACAAAATGTGATCAGTCCTCACAAATGTCAAGGTCATGAAAGACAAGGAAAGACTGAGAGACTGTCACACACTGGAGGAGACCAAGGAGATATGACAAATCAGTTCAATGTGGAAATCCTTGATTGGACCCTCCAAGAGAAAAAGGATATTGGTTGAAAAGCAGTGAAATCTTAATAAGTTCTGTATTTTAGTGAATAGTATTAAACCAAAGATGATTTTTTAGCTTTGAGAAGTGTTCTATGATTTTGTGAGATGTTAACGTAAGTGGAAATTGGGGAAAGGGTACACAGGAACTCTCTGTACTAATTTTTCAACAATTTGAAAGTCTAACATTATCTTGAAATAAAATTTTAAATAAAACAGCATTGACCAAAACAAAAAACTCATTTCCAAATCACTCCATATGAGCTAGGTCACCGTTTTTGGACTCTCTGTACACATGAATTCCCTAATGAACCTGACACCTATGGGACATTTTGAATGTGTCCCCTAACCATAGCCATTTTTGAGGAAAGTAACCAAAGGGAGTTCTCTGTGTATAAGGTTTGTGTGACATATGACTTTGTAATCTTTCTGAAAATTGCAAAATTTGACTAATACTTATTTTCTATCTTTCTCATTAGGGGCAAAACATTTTTCCTCCTCCCAGGCCCCTGATACTGCTTCTTTGTAGAAAAGGCATTTACACATATAAGTTCAAAAATGTCTGTGCTCCTACTAGTGCACATTTTAATATCAGCATTTTAAGAAATGTTTGGTTACATCAATAATAATAGATGAAATCTTTAGCTGAAATAAAGAAGCTCTAAATGTTAATTTCATGTACCAGTGAGCAAAAGGAAAAGATAATCTGAGAGGAGCAGGAAATTGTTAGCTAGACTCTTTAAATAAAATTTCATAAACAGCTGTCTACTCTACCTAGCTGTCTGAGTTCAGTTTAGATATTCTTTACCTTAATTTTCAAAACTCATTGCAGCACATTATCTTTCCACCTACACTGTAATGCTCTATGAGAGCTATTGAGACAATATTCTTGATATCCCTAACATGTGTATAAGAAAGCTCACAATGCTAAATTAGAATAGCAAATAATAAGAACACAAATCAAGTAAAATTAACGCAAATTGAATAGCAGCAAATATAGCCCTTAGGTAAACTTCCTCCTGGACAGAAAACAGAAGCAACTTATGAATGTTACTGGGCTCCTGTCTCAGGGTTGGCTGATTTTTGCAACAGTGCAAAGTGGGAGAGCAGATATACCTTATAGATCATAGAAGGCCAAGGTTCTTTACCCAGATTATTTTCTTACTACTTCCTGACATTGGAAGTTAGGCAATTTACTTAGTCTTCTCTTAGTTTCATGTAATTTAACTATTGAAAATAGAAATTTATAAAGACTTGTCTGAATTTTCCACATGGCTATTAGAAGGATCATGTGAGGTCAAGGTATGAGGTAGTTTTGCAAACTGCCATGGAAAATGCAAAGACGGGGAATTAGTCATGTAATGAACAGAATTATCATCACCAGTGGTAGACAAAGATTTCTTTGGTGCTTGATCTGTCTCTTTCTGTTTGACTTACCTCACTGGGGACTCTTTTATTTTCTTATCTTTAGACATCTGCTACCATTAGGTTTACCTCCATATTCTCTTAAAAAAAAAAAAAACTTCTTAGGAAAGCCTCTAAGTAACATTTTCTGTGATTTTGATTCTCTCTCCCATGCAATTCCTTTTATGATCTTTTATTTCATTTAATGTATCATTTAATGTGATACAGACATTTAACTACAAAAATGAGGCTAAAATAATGGAATTTCATATAGGATGAGGTACCTGGTTGAGATGGGCCACAATATGCTTCTCCCTCAGTCTGTGAATCAGGTTTTATTTATAACATAAGCACTTTTCAAATGTCTTTGGGAAGGGTGGCAGGTATCTAAACAAATAAGAGTTATTTCAAATTAATTTGGCTTTGACACATTTTTAAGACACTGAATTGATAGGAAAAACATGGAGTCGGCACTAAACAATGGCTGGGAAATTACATGGGAACTTGAGAGATGAAATCCACCATGTTATTCATACTCATAATATGTCTGTGAACATATTGGGGGTTATAAATTCTTCATTTTACATATGGAAAAAATTGGGTCCAGAGAAGTTGAGAAACTTGTTCCAGATAACATACATCCCAGTCAAGGAGATGGTAACTGGCAGTGTTGTGAATACACTGTTTCTCCACAAGGAGACTAAATAGATGAACAGGGGACAGATCCCTGCTCCAACCAGAGAATTAGACAATACCTGTGTTGTTTTTTTTTTTTGTTTTTGTTTTTGTTTTCTGTTTTATATTTGAGGATTCCCAATTAGTTTATGTTTGAGAAAAGTAAAATGGTACTGATGCAAACAAATTTGAAACTCATTGTATTATACTGTGTATAGCCATCATGCCCAATCAAGCCTCTGGTTCCCTTTGTAGACATCATTGGTGATGATCCCACTCAAAACTGGAATAGGCAAATAGCATTAGAGAAGTGAGTGAAAAGGAGTGACTTTCAAACATTTTGGGTGCAAGATGCAAAATGAAATACTGTAAATTCAAGGTGACTCAATATACACATATATACATACAGTAGGAATAAAAGTGCTAAAGTAAAGACTATGCATTCTTATATTTTTAATTCTATTAAAAATTGATTTCATGGTCAATTTTGGAAAATAGTATAAAGTGATAATTGTTTAAAAATTCTTTTAGTCTCTCATCATGTTTATTTCAGTGCTTAAGATGTTATGACAGTAAGTCCACTCTAGTCCATATTTCATTCCCCAATCCTGAGGATTCTGGGATGGTGATGCCCTCTCCACCTCTAACTGAGAGGAGGCTTAGATCCCATATAGCTGATGGATGGGGCTCTCTTGCTTGCAGTTGTAGACTCTCTCGGTTCCTTGGTATAGTGGTTGTCCATCCTTACCTTCTTGTTAGTTGTCCTGGGCAAGTCCAATGAACTGGCAAGTAGATGTTGCAACTCTGCTAAGGCTCAGGGCCCAGCTGGCACATGGACAGCCTAAAGATTCAAGTCTCTTGGGCGTACACCTACCAACTCCAGCACCAACTATTGGTTCAAACAGAAGGGACAGAAGAGGCATGTGTAGAGAAGTCACATCTGAGTCCAACTCTGTCACTCTCAGGAGCACAAACTCCAAAGTAGGGCCCACTGGCAAGGCACCAAACTCCAGAGTTATCTGACATGACTGTAGGACCTGGATGTCTCCAGAGCCTCAGGAGCCTCACTATTTGGGGTAGTATCTACTTTGGCGGCCTATGTGACCTGCTGAGACGTGCATAAGCATTACCTCTGGGATGACCTCCTGATTCACTTTGAAGTTTCTTAGCCATATAAACTCATTTGTCTTTACCTTTTCCCCCTTTTATTCAAGGTCTTTTACCAGTTGTATTGCTAGGTGGTGCTTGGTAGTATTGTACTATGGACTTATTGTGATTCTAGCAATGGAAGAAATTAAATCATTGAGGTGGAGACTGTGGCCACTAGAGGTGCTGAAGGCAGGGAGAGGGAAAAAGAGGTGTAATATGAGGGCAATTTTGGGACTTGGGGTTGTCCTGAATGACATTGCAACGACAGATACAGGCCATTGCATATCCTGCCATAACCTACGGAATTGAGTGGGAGAGAGTGTAAACTACAATGTAAACTATAATCCATGCTTAGTGTCAATGCTCCAAAATGTGTTCATCAATTGCAATGAATGTATCACACTAATGAAAGAAGTTGTTAATGTGGGGAAAATGGGGAAGTGTGGGGAGTGGGGCATATGGGAATCCCTTATATTTTTTTACATAACATTTTATGTAATCAAAGTTATCTTTTAGAAAAAATAAAAAATACATAAAAAAAAAAAAGATATTATGACAAAGAGCTAAGTATTCTAGATTTAACGCTGATTGGTGATATCTTCCAATGGTGAAACTTTAATCAAAGGAGACATTGCCATTTCCAGAAATAATCTTTGCTATGAGTTATTTGATGCACTAGTGGTTTCCTTACTGCAATAGAAATTATTTTATGTTTGAATTTTCAAAATTGACTTTAGCAACAATGATATTGGTAAAGGTTAAGTTAGGTTAAGAGAAATTTAGGTAGAAGTCATCATTTCTTTGTGCAGTCCTAACCATTATATTCCAAAAGTATTAAGCACTCAGGAGGCATCTAGAAGAAAGAAAACAAGGGCCGTGATGATTAATATGGCCAAGAGCATACTGAGCCCTCCTGGGTGGATGTTGCGTGGCCCTTGAAGAGTTGATGACCATTTCTCATGTTCCCTAACCTCTTTCATGTCTCTTTCATTCAGTTTTCTCGAATTTTCTTTTGTATCCTTCTTTCTTCTATTTCCTCCTTTTCCTTTTTACTTTCTTCTGACTATGCCTTAGGCTTAGGTGTCATTAGACTTTATCTGCATTTAAAAGGAAAATGAGTCTAAAATGCTGAAGATGCATTGGAGGGAGGGGGGTCTACAATCAAATCCCAGAAAGAAGGCTGTAAATTGTTTAATTTTAATTAGCGAATGATGTGCCTTTTTCAGTTCTTTATTATAACACTTATCACTTCTCTCCTTGCATTATAAATAATTAACTGTTTCTGCCCCTCCCAATTTATTTTTTAAATATATGTAAATGAATGACAAGCACAAATTCAAATTTGAAATATTTATAGTTGTTACAGATATTTTGGGATTCAATAAACATACATTACATAGTTTAATAAAATTAATGAAACCGAAGATGCAAAAGCTTGGCAAGCCAGCTGCCATTCTTCTATGCTGGACAGACATCCCTAAGCATAGACCTCCTTCCAACTGGACTGGGGACGGGCCTCAATGTCCTCGCTGGCATGGCATTGCAGGAGATATAATTATTTCATTTGGCTTGGCATTGCAAATGTAACTTGACTGCCATCTCTCTCTTAATTGAGCTGAATTTGGGAACTGAAAATTACTTTTCTCTGTAGCTCTGGTTTACTTTGAAGAAATTGCCAAAGACACAGGAAAGTGAGTTGCAGCCAAAGCAAGAAACATATTGGAGGTGGCATTTGTTTGCTCTCTCTTTCTCTTACTGCAACAAATTCAAATCTGCTTTCTTTCTTTTGCCATTAATAATTATCAAAATATAAGAATTTGGACAATATTTTGAAAATGTTGTCTTAGGTGTTCTATTATATCTCTGGTTTCAACCTAATCAAGTTCAGCTCAACTAAAACGTCCTTTCAGAGCCTTCCCTGATCTCTCAATTGTTATTAATTTTCCATCAGCTATCCTCATGGTACCAAGGTGGCTATCAGATTCCCAGGCATTATAGCCAGGAAACAGCATCCAGAGGCTGATACAGGTGGGATTACAGAATTGTATCTCACACTTACACCATACACAGCTCCCAGGGAGAGAAATGAGACCCCAAAATAGGCTTAGATCAGTCAACATATTCACCTGCTCAAATTGGTGTTGGGAGCAGCTCCCTAAAAATCATTGACATTTGGAGGAGAGTGAACAAAATGGGGTTCAGTTAGAAGGAAAAAAGTGTAGGAAACTGGTTAGGCAAGTGGCAAGGTCTCGCACATTGTGAGAGATGACGTGTGATGTGCCACATGTGAACCCGAATATTTTACTATGTGAAATTCATTATTGCCATATATTGTTTCTAAAGCACAAACTCCTCAGCCCCATGTCTTACCATCCCTCATGGAAAGCAAAAGAAATCTGATGATCTCTTAGATTCAGTTTAGCCATATACAGAGTTTATTAATTTTCAGTAAAGATATTATAACTTCATAACCTATTGCTAGGGACCTCTAATGAATTTTTATTATAATGTATGTGTTTAGAATGCATGAAGGGATCATTTTCTATAATGCAAGAAGTTATATAGGGACCTTGTTAACTGAGACTCAGGCCCTTCCCTAAATATCTTTATTTTCTGAGAAGAGAAATAGCTGTAAAGGTGATATAATCAGGGTTGACCATTACGAGAGCTCTAGTTATGGAGCTGATTATGTTACACAAAATATAATAGAAAAACCTATTATATATGCATTTCTCCAGTAATACACCTACGCGATGTTTGCAATGTTTATAAAGAATAAAAACAGAATATTCAAATTTAGACAAAATAATATAGCTGCATATCAATATCTGTATTGTGTACAATCTATATTAGGTTTCTATTTAGCCTGTTTTTTACTGTGTTGTCATTACAGTTCTGTGTCTTGTCACATTTTAATCAACTTGTGAGTACATTCAGGAAATTGCTTTGGAGTACAGTAATATGTCTATAGAACCACATTGCAATGATTTGCAAATAATATTACTACTAATATTGCATTCTCTCTTTGGAAAGTATTTTACTTAGAAAATTTCTCTGAAGGAAAACAATAAATAATTTCATCAGAAATAGCTTTTTAAAATGTATATTTCACAGTTATTGGCATTTTTTCCCAAGACATCCTTGGAAATTTGCAAAAACATGGTGATCTGTTGTTTTCAATTTTTTCGGTATCTTCTATAATGTAGCTGTGACTTTCTAAACATTGTCAGGAGTCATTGTATGACTAGCCTTTCTGTAAACATAAGCTTAGAGGGGCAAGTGAATTTCTAATCTTAACTTCATTCCTTCCAGACTCCCTTCGACCCTCCCTGTGTAGACAGGACCTGGCTCTACTGGTAGACCAGCTTGAGAAAAAGCTATGTCAGTCTTGCAGAATTAATAAGAGGAGATGACTCTGCATCATTTCATTTTGAATGATTAGTTTCACTTACATCTGTGATGAGTTTAATGTGGGGGTGAGGAGCTGAGGAGAAAAAGTCTGCTTTTTCTTTTGTCAATGTCCACAAAATATTTGCATGGTAGCATCCATCTCTGTTCTTCCCAGAAAACATAAAGACATCTTTGGCTAGTGGAATAGCAGCCTCTTTCCTACTGCCTTTGACTTTTCATTCTGCTGCTTTTGAAATGACTCTAGAAAAACTGAAAAGTGAAAGATTAAAGGAAAGCAGTCTGCCAAGTACCTGAAAAAAACCAGCCTTTGGAGCTGAGCTTATAAATCTAAGCCTATAAACAAGAGCTCAGGCCCCAAGTGAAAAAGAAAGGATAAAATGGCCAAAGAATTCCTTTTTCCTCTGTAGACAAAGGAGATAACTTCCTTAGCAGTGGAAAAAGTGAACAGAATGAACCTCTCTTGGCCCAGATTTTGCAGTGAGGGTGTTTGGGATAAGGAAGATGGACTTGAAGACGTCTGTGAAAGCAGATTGATTTTTTCCCATCTTGAATGTTTTAAAGTATGTGGATCCACTGTTGCCATGGGCCACCATTACACCATTGTAGGGGTAAGGCTGTAGGAGAAAAGGGGAAGTCACATGTCTGGGCTTTTTCTAGATTCCTAGTCAAGCTAATTTTGAAGAATAAGAAAGACACATTTCATTGGACCTCTGCCTGCCAGCTGCTGAGTTGCTTTCCCCTTTGTACGTGACACAGCTGTACTTCCACCTCTGTTCTCCATTGCCCCCTTCAGGTTAACTCTGCATATGCAGTATGGCTTTCTACAGGAATCTAGGCCCTCCAGGCGTTCTGCCAAGTTTCAATGTTGCCTATAGAACAGCAGTGAAGGACATTTTGGCGTGACGAGAGAAACTCCACATACAGGAGTTTCAGGGGACTGTTTTACATGACACTTTCACGCCTTCACATAGTCAGTCTTAACTTGGAGCATCTTCTTTGAATTAAATCTGAATTATTTTGCTTTACCCATTTTCAGGATTTTGTCGTGGTTCTAACAGATGATTAGGTTTCTCTTAAATATATTGTTCATATGCTATCTTCCTCCTCACAAGATAGAAATTGCTGAAAAATTATTCTCGAAGCATTAGGAAGGTTTTCTCTCGTTCTGATATTCATCTCTGTTTTTGTTAGTACCACAATAGCAAAGCATAGTCTTGCCCAAAAGGGAAATTATTATTTTACACGCATAACTTTGTGAAGCCCTGTCGTGCAAAATGCTGAAGGCGTCCTTTAATTATTACTGTTTCTTTCTGATAAGCAAGAAAGGTAGGCCACATGATTGATTCTTGCGACTATGCCTCATGAACATTTTAATTACGTGAAAAAATGCTTATAATTTAAATTAGTGGGCATCCGGCATAATTCAGGTTTTCTAAGAAGTAATGTCCTCTGGCAACTTCACTGCCATAACAATTTACATTTCTATTACTCTTTTCATGACTAATATTTCCAGATTAGGAAAGTATGAAGCAACAATAACAACAAACTCTGAGAAGAAAGAGCACTTTAAACTTTTTCTTTCCTTTACGACTATTTTGAAGCTTAAGAAGCCAGCCTATGCGATGGATGTGCTTGTCATCTCTTGGAGTGAGGGCTTCTGAAGAGGACTCCTAAATTATGAACTACAAGAACCAAAGGGGTCAAGTCACAATAGACTAATGATTGAGACAAGAACTTTGAGCACAAGAAAAATTTCTGTCCTTTTTAAAAAAGTGTGTAAATTAGGTATGGGGGGAGGAAATGAAGGATCCACAGGTCATAGACCCTATTTTTGCAAATTCGCTTGCGAAATCTGCTATGCCCATACAGCACACACATATGAAGGTCTTGCTAATTTTGCTAAATTCCCAAGAATGATTTGATGAGACCTGGTCTACATATCAAATAATTTGTATTGAAATGGGACTCTTAAATGACTGTCAGTGTTGAATAGGAACCCCAGTACTTGTTTAGAATCAGGTTGAATATTACTTCTACCTTTTTCTTCAGGGTCCTGAATGTATAGGTTAAGAGCATAAGGATATCATTCAAAACGCTTACAAATTGCTCCAAATTTTTCTTGCATCCTTATCATGTATTTCTCAGAAAATTTTAGTGGTAGTAGTTGCCTAATGTCGTTCCAGCCACATGACAGGGCTTGAAAAATTGTGGGAGAGTCTTGATGGGATAGAAGAAAAAGATGAACTGTTTGTTGGTTTGGTCTTGAATCATGATCTGAGGAGGTAGTGAGACCTGAGGTAAGTGTTAAGGGCTGTGGCAGGAGAGGTCCATGCTCCTAAATGTTTAATTTTTCTGTCTGAAAAGAGTAGGCGCACAATGGGAAGTACTATCTTCTCCCCTCTCACCTTATTAATTTTTCTGTGACTAGACCTCATTCATATTGTCTGTGGACGAGTCACCTCACCTGTCACAAGTGCATCACAGTGAATGAAGTAAGTGTTCCTTTTTTGTCTTTGATGGGTAGTACTTGCTATTCTCTCTGCCTGACTGTCAAACTGTGACTTCAAACTCGGGGAAGCTTTGGGTTCTTTGAGTTCTTTATCTGGCTTACATGTTTATTCAGCTGGTGCAGATTGCCTTATTACCAAGTAAGTGCATTAAGGTCTTGTTAATTTGAAATCATAGAAAATAAACATAACCAATCTGAGAAAGAGATCAGCATATTTCAAAAGATTTTCTTCCTTTAGCCACAGACCAGGACATTACCTTGAAAGCAAACTTTATGGCCCATTTTTGAAATAGGCTTTTTGTAGGATTTCTTTTACTTTTGAAGATGACATTCTTGAGTCATTATACTGTATTATAATAAATTTTATATGGGAGTGGGGTGACCATTTGAGTTGGTACAAGCCCTGGTTATGTTTATCAACTGGTAGATCATAACAGGCAATCAACACTAGCTCCCTTATAGTTTATGGCCAAATAAAAGTATTCATATTAAATTAGTAATCCAGAATATGGTAATCCATACATTTTTCAGAGAGTAAAATCTTGTATTTTCTGCTGCTAAATATTTATCAGGAGATTGGTTGTGAGAAAATTGTTGGAGGATTATCTGGAGAAAAATTATCAGGAGTTTGATCGTGGAAGCCTGTCTAGAAAATGATACATTATATAAAATATTATATATATATATAAATATATCACTAATTCTCTAACTGGTTTCCCTGAATCACAGTGAACCTCAAGAGTCAGTAACCCCAGATTTAATGGTTAATCTATTTGTGAAACACTAGTGGGCTAAACAATATTTTCTGGATCTCCAAAGAAAAGCTGTTCTAGCTTCTCTAAATTTCAATCTTGGTTTAATTTAGAATATTAAATTATTGTGTTCTGGGAGCTTTCATTGAGTGACAGTTTGGTGACAGCCATTGTCCTTCATTGAGGGACCTGCCAGGAATAGATCTCTGAAACTCATTCCTAAACGTACTGCAGAAATGTTGCTGAGAATTTGGCTTATTATGGTCACATATTCTCCTTTATGAGGTCCCTCGGGACGAAATCTCCTCAGGTCTCACTGTCAAGAGCAGTGTTTCTTCCTTTGAACAGAGGGTTATTTTTATTAATTGTTCATTATCATTTAAAAATTCTTTTGAGAACTATAAACTAAGAATTTGTATATGTTTTTTAATTTGCACCAATTACCTATAAGCTCAGAGCCGATGTTGCCACTTATCTCTAAAAACACTTTTTGAACTTTTGGCATATCTTTGGTATATTCCAAGTTCCATTTTCTTTTCTATTATTTCATTATACTATCCCCCAATCTTCTACCAAGTTTTAAAATTGGTTTTACTGCTTCTATCTGTAGAGTATTTTATAACTTTTTGGAATGGGATGGAGATATAAATAAAGTGCAGTATGGTTTGATGCTTTTTCACATGAACCCTGCTAGATTCTAAACTTTCTGATGACAAAATTTATGTTTTAATCACATTATTTCTGTCACACATAAAACACACTGCCCTGTTTGTAATGCACATTGTATTCATTTGTTTAACTTCAATATATGACTTGTTATAGGTCCTGGAGAAACAGCATTGTGCAAAATGGACATGAATCCCTATACCCTGGGATTACTTTGAAGAGTGTATCCTAAGGAACTTGAGGATAGAGTTGGACTGCAGGAGCAGGAATTTGGGGTGGGAGTGGAAAATTAGGAGATCGATGTTGAACAAGTTAAGTGTGAGGTGAATAGATTTGCAATTATCTTTGTCTAAGAACTCTTCTAGTCCCCCTGTGATGGTTAATTTCATGTGTCAACATGGCTAGGTTATGGTGTTCGTTGCTCTGGCAAGCAAGTACTGTTCTGATTGTTACTGTGAGGGTATTTAGTGGATTTAAATCATCAGCCAGTTGGTTGTATCTATGGCTGATTACACCTACAATCAACAAAGGAGGAATTTGTCAATGTAGTGAAAAATCTCTTCATCCAATCAGTTGAAGGCCTTAAAGGGAGAACTGAAGATTTCAGCAGTCAGAAAGAATTTCTGTCTCTACTTCAATCAGGCAGCTTCTCCTGAGGAATTCAATGTCACTATGGAGTTCCCAACTTGCAGCCTGCCCGATGATACTTGGACTTGCCAATTTCCACGATCACGTGAGCCGATTCCTTAAGAAATCTCTTAATATTTACATATATATATATCACATCAGTTCTGTTTCTTTAGAGAAGCCTGACTAATACAGATTTTTTGATACCTGGTGTGGTTCTTGAGAAACAGAATGTTGAGGTTGAGATTTCTGAGTTGGATCTAGGGTTTTGGAAATTGGTTCTGTAATCTGATCAGATTAAAAACCACTAATGATTCTATTGCTCATGATCAAGATGGCTCTGATAGTCCATGATGTGAATTCACAATAGGGATACATAAAATATCACCATTGGATAGTGCTACTCAAATGCTTATAAGAGACAAGGCTCTGGGTGAATGTGTATTTGATATCGTAACAGTTTTGTGAGCCTAAAATGCATAATGATGTTGGTTGATTGTTCCTCAAGATGCTGAATGAAGTAGCTGAAGAAAAGGATGAGCTCAGGACTTCAAATTCTCAGCTTAAGTGCCCACATGAAGGACATGAAAATTTCTTTGTGTTGCCCTGAAAGAAACCTTCATTTCTTATAGTTCACACTTGAGATTTCTGAAAACCAAATGTAGAGTCTCATTGCGCAAGTAGCTAAGTTACAACACAAATTGAATTCCCAAACTTATTGAATGCATGTCGTTAAAGTAAGGACATTAATAAGAAAAAGAATATGATCCTGAAAATTGGAATGGGATAATATGTGCTGATCATGATGACAGTGGATACATTAAAACCCTAAATTCTCTAAATCTTCTTTGCCAGATAAACCTGTCATGATCTGCTTTGAGGGCCATTCCACTTCCATTTGAAGAGATTTACCCTCTTTTCCTGATAAGCCTGTAATTGTCCTATGGAATTCAGACTTGTGTATCCCCACAATTGCATGAGCCAATTCTTATCATAAATCTCTTAATATTTACACATATATATTTACTGTCAGTTTGGGAGAATCCTGGTGAATACAAGCAGTAATTGCCATGTAGTTATGTGGATTCAATATTACCAGAGCTTTAGGTTTTCAAGAAATGTTAGAAATATAGATATCTATGTGAAATCTCCTAGTGTTTAAAGGTCAACAATAAATTTAAATTTGGCTAAAACATTGAGACACACCAAGGATTTCAGCAATCTGTATTTTGTTCCTGGGCCTCCTCTTTGCAAACTTTGCTCTTAAGCCTTGTGACCCCAGAAGGACAGGCCCAACTGCTACTAGTATTTAAGTCCTGCTGATATGGAGCAGCCTCCTTGCCCTTGGCTTACGGTATTTCCAGTTTTAACAGGCTCTTCATTCATAATTTGTAAGATATCTCAGAGAATCTTAAAGAAAGTGTTACTTGGATAAATTTGGCATTTCCAGTCTTAGGTGGGGCATTATAGTATATTGTACTTTATGGATTTGTCCCATCACTATGTTCTATCTTCTTATCATTATAATTTTAGAACTCTCATTCACTTGTTCAGTCAAAAAATATTTACTGAGGGTCTATTATGTGCCACACAGTCTGCTGGGTGTTGTGTAGATGCTCAAAGACAAAAATATTTGTTAAGACAGCAAATGCTTGTTGTCTACCCAATACTTACTCTCTTCTAACCTTGTAACAGCAACCTAATTTAATATGGAATGGCAATGTAAAGATCTTGCTTGCAGATAGTTGTGGCAATGTGACTAAATCTTGTCTACTGAGGTGTAAGCAGAGATTGTCCAGAGAGATCTCTTTTAAAAGATTGTACATTCAGCTGGGAAAAAAAATAGACGTGATAGCCTGAGCTCCAGCTGGCATGTTGAATGGTGAGGCATATTTGAGAATGTGATCCACATGCCAAGGATAGTGGAACAGGACTATAGAAGCATCCTGGGTCATGGGGGTACAGTGAAGTTGCTTTACTAGCCCTGGAAGCCCTACTTCTACCCTTCTTTTATATGAGATATAAATAAACCACTATCTTGTTTAACAGGTCATTTGGATTTCTTGTTATAAGCAGAAAAACCTAGTCTTAACTAATGTTACTGGTGTTTAGACAGATGTATGTATAGTGTTGAGGAGAGGCATGGGCAGAAGGGGCAAGGAAATCACAAAATATTTTACAGATGAGGAGATCTTTGAACTGGGATGGCAAAAATGGAATTGGGAAGGCACCAAAAATTAAGCTCATTTCCATTATAATGTTTTTCTGATGACTTTACTGATACAGACAATTTGGATGATACAGAAAATTATCTTGTATCCAAAAGGGCCATTGAGTGCTGTTGTGCCTTGAAATATTACCAATCTTGAATCCCCAAAACATTGTAAACATGTTGACCACTGTGGTAGTCTGAGACAGTATGTACCCCAGAAAAGATCATAACCTTAGAGCTAACCCATTCCTTTCGGTGTGACTCTATTTTAGTTGGGACCTTCTGATTAAATTGCTTCAGTTGAGACCTTGATTAAATTACTTTGGTAAGGCATAGCCCACAGTGGTTCGCAATATTCTTACTGGCATCCTTTTTAAATGGGATGAAGACAGAGAGAAAAAAGACACAGAGACAGAGAAGAAACCACAGAAGTTGAGAGAGAAATCGACAGATGGAGCAGCCAGAAGCTGAAAGCAACGGAGCCCAGAGAAGAAGGCAGAGACTGGCAGATGCCACCATGTGCCTGATCATCTGCAGTGGGTCTTCATGGAAAGAGCCTCACCTTGATTTGGACATTTTTTCTCAGCCTCAGAACTGTAAGCTTATAAGTTAATAAATCCCCATTGTAAAAGCCAACACATTTCTGGTATGTTGCCTTGGCAGCCTTTAGCTAACTAAAAAGGCACAAATAGAATGAAAACAAATTGAGGGGAAAAAAAGTTTTTGTTTTAAGTGATGACCAGATGTTTGTGTTCAGAAATGATATGGACTGGCTTGATGCCAGCCAGATGGGCACCTCTTATAAGCTCATTAAAGGAATCCACCTGCAACCCATTGGCTCTCAGGTCGACGGAGTTTAAAGGAATCTGGTATCCTCCACCCTTAAAAGTGTGCCTTGACCTGGTTATTGTGCATCAGGTGTATTCACAGCTTATGATTAAGCAAGTGAATGAATTGCATTGAGCATACAAACTAGAGTTGTGCTGGATTTGCTTTCAGGTGCTGAATTTACTTTTGATTTCAATATGCTTTCAGTTTGTTGCCACAACTACATTTACAGAAGTGCAAACATCTGCTTTGGAGAGCTGATTCCTAAAAGACAACCAAATGTTAGAAAAGCACAGATTTTGGAGTCAGGCAAGTCTAGGTTGGAAAGTTTTCTTTCTGATATGTACCAACTATGTGGTTTGTGACTTGTTATTTGAATATTTCTGAGACTCCGTTTTATCATCTATAAAGGTAGAATAAAAATATGATCCACAAAGCCATCAGGAGTTAAAAATGAAATATACATATCAAAGTCCCTTATGAAGAATAAATGAGATGATATGAGGGATAAATTAAGACAGTACACATAGAAGTGTCTTACTTCCTGCTTGTTACATAGCAGACATTCAGTAAACATTATTTCTCCTCCATTCTTTCCTCTGCCATTTTTCCCTGCAATATCAAGCAAGTCATATAATTTGGACAAATTTGGAAGGAGGTAAAGGTAATCCTTCATGAAATCTCCTTTATGCTTTTGCTGTAGGTAGCATATTGTTAGAGGTTCCCCTTTAGGAGGTTTGCAATGATTAATAGGTCATAAGACCTGCCTACATGCTCTCAGAGGCAGCTCATCTCCCCCCAAGAATAAACAAAAGGTCCATATCACAGTTAGGGTGGAACAGATAAGGACCTTCACCCCTTCCAGGCTCAATTCACTTTTACAGTCCCTTATTGGACCCAGGCTCTACTGGGTCTCTTCCCCTCCCCATGGACTAACGTTTCCCCACCTATTGATGTATTGTATAAAGTCATATCCACCACCTTCCATGGATGAGCTGAAATCTATTCTTCAGACCCCTCCGTTGGGAGAGCTTCTCAATAAACTTCCTGCCTGCAATCATCAGTCTCCGCGTCCCAGTGAGCGCTGCCTTTTTCTCCAACACATATTATTGCTACTAAGAGGCCAACCTTGTATGGAGAAGTTATGGCTTCAAGAAGGATGTTATTTGCTTTACAGGAATGATAGAAATATTTAGAGGTCCTGGGGTTTACTTGGGTTCAGTCAGCTTACAGGTATATCTCAGGTGGTGTGCTCAGAAGAAACCTTTAATTCCTGAAGGGACTTGCTTAAAATCTTGAAAAGGACCATATTGAATCATGACTAACTGAAATATTTTTCATTTCAATGTTCAGTTTTATACAACTTGGCCATGTAGGCAATATAATTAAGACATTAGGGTAGCTCCAAAATATTATATTGGTTGTAATTTAATTACATTTTTTTTCTCTAAGCATAGTTCAGTGCAGGAAACCCCACAGGGGTTCCTCTGGGTTCTTGTCCAGAGCAGATGAATTGGAGTCCACACCAGGATGGTCATGAGAGAAAGCAGGTTTATTAATGCTGGCAGAAGGACAGGAGACAGGGGTATCTGAAATCTGCCTGCCCTGAACTAGGGGAGCAGGAGTTTTTATGGATTCAAACAGGGGAAGATAGAGTGGTTACCATCACAATGGCAAGTATACACAAGGGTGAGCCTAGTTTTGCAATAACCATAAACAAAGGAAAGTTCAGTCTACAATTCAATAGTAAGCATACACAAAGGTGAGGCTAAGTCTAGAGTACCCATAAACTGGGGTGAGACCTGTTTAGAATCACCATCACAATAGCAGGTCTAGGCTATATCCAGCCAGTTTCAGCAATTGCAGATATTAACCTTTTGCTATTTTATAATATAAAGGCATCTATATAATGATTTTGTAATCATAATTATTTCTTAATTTTTAACGTTTGGTTACATCAGGACACGGGGATTATTAGGAAATTCTGGGTCTACGTCATCTCTCGTCATTCCATTCAGATGCTTCCCCTTCCCTCCCCACCATGGTCTCAGCTTTTCCTGCATTTTGAGGTCAATTCCTGTTCTGGTTTGGGCATATAAGGAATTTGTGACTTGGGGAATATATAATGATCTTTTTTCTTGGATTTATCACCTTCAAGGCTTGTCCAGTTATCTTCTCTAGATCCCTGATACAGGTGCCCAATTTTCTGAACCACCACATGGCTTTGATTTTGAAACTGAGGCAGGCTAGAACAGGGACCTGAGGGAAAAAGGTGCTGTAGGAAAGCACTAGGACAATAAGGCCAAAACAGTTCTGTTTAAAACTCCTGCTCGTGGTCTCCCATCTCTGCCTGTGCCTGACAGTGAAAAGTCCAGTCAACAAGGGAGGAGTCAACTGCCCAAGACCAAATACCTAAAGACAATAGATAATGAGAAGCCCATTTGTACCCCCTCCCCTGACCCCCAATCAGGCTGGTAGACACTCAGAACCAATAGAATGTTATAACTCCCAAGTCTTCATTTACATGGAGGAAGGAAGAGGGGGGCAGCCTTAAATAAGGCCGCAGCCCCAGCCTTAGCAAGTGTCTCTCCACTAAGCATGCCCACACTCAAGTCTCAAGTGCGTACTCTTGCTTTCTTTTGTTTCTCATTAAACTCTTTACTTGCTTGCTTAAAATACGGCTCATGCTTAAATTCCTTTCTGCAACATGGCCAAGAACCTGGAAACCCACCACAGGCAACAAAACCATTTGTTCATTTCTGTAACAATTCCCACTATTGTCCATAATTTGAGTCATTAGCCATAGCCCCTCTAATTTATGTATATAGCTTGTCTCCCCATCACTGCCTTCTGACCTGTCCTTTTCCTTATTGCTCAACTCTAGTGCCCATCTCTTGCCAACGATGAGTAAATTTGACATGAGCTATTTGTTTCTATCCTTGGCTCATGGTAGGACCCATCCAGAATGCTTCTCTATCCCCAGGCAAGTCTTCCTAGTGCCCAAATCTGGTGATGTCTAATTTGGTCCATATGGTTGATGACTGGACCCCAGCTCTTTCATGCCTAAACAGATTTTTCTAGATTGGCTACTTCAACCTTCAAGCTTGTACTCTAATTTCCTATTATTACAATAGAAGATAAAGAGATTGAATAATTTTATAGTTTTCTGCACAGATAGTAACAAAAGATTAAAAATGTTGAACTGTAGCTAAGCAACCTGAATGGGCTTTTGGCAAAATTGTGAAGCAAATAAAGCGTGTTGACAATGTTTCTCCCCTCTTGGGATATGACCCTTTCTTTCTTTTTCTCCCTTTTTCCTCCTAAAGAGTCTGTAATCTCAAACTGCCCCTGGTCATCCCAGTTGGAAGTTGATAAGAAAACTTTTTCACACTGAGGTGTTAATGACAACCTGTTAATTCTCCTAGTCATATTTACAACTTAAAAGAGCACTGCTGAAAATATCTTTGAGAATAGATTTTAAGGCTTTGGGAGGAAGTAGGGAAATCTTTTGTTGCCCCTCCAATTGCATTACTTTGCAGAAAAATATCTATCATACATTTGGGTTCCAATGACTAAAATGATTAACAAAAAATTAGGACAAGCATATGGCTATAAACTTATTTTAGAAAGAAATGACATTTATAGAAATGTATCATATATCACTACCATTTTATAAATGACAAAAATTTTAGAAAGGAAAAGAATAGAGGACACAATCTCAGAATAAAGAGCAGTGCTTTGCAAAGAAGACAAAAATTCTGAACTTTGAATACAGAAACTTTATGATGTGAAATTTTGTTTTGTATGTGTTTTGTGATAAAACTATTTCAAATTGAGCACATAGTCTCACAGTAACAAAAAATGGAAGGAAGGAAGGAAGGGAGGGAGGGAGGGAGGGAGGAAGGAAGGAAGGAAGGAAGGAAGGAAGGAAGGAAGGAAGGAAGGAAGGAAGGAAGGAAGGAAGGAAGGAAGGAAGGGAGGGGACAAAAAGTTCAGTTTTTTTCCTGGGTACAGATTTTTTAAAAATCACAAACATTTGTTGAAAATCTAGTTTCACATCGATGTTTTTACATGATAACAATTTTGAATTTTATCTGAGCCTTGTACTCCCAGAAAGCACCTATGTTTGAAAAATGCCTCCACCCTTTTGTGTTTTGAGAAACATCACCCTGCCCTGGCATATTCGGGGATAAGACCCACTTCCACACTTCCTCAATGACCCTAATTTTCTAAAACCCCTAGGTTTCTCCCTCTCTTTTGAGATGCTTCTTATTAATGAGTATTTTCCCTATTGCAATAGCCTGAATAAAATAATTTCCTTAATAATCTGTATTTACCGGATGGCTCTGGTCTCTGGGCTTCTAGGTTCTTGGCTTATGTCTCATAAAAGAATTTAAGGACATGCTATAGGGTGTGCAAGGGAGTAAGGAGTTTATTAAGAAACAAGAAAAACTAGACAAGTACACAGTCCAAGGCATGGAAAGAGGGCATACTGCAGGGTGAGTTGTTCGCCTGGGGCCGCAGGTCAGGGCTTTTTAAAGTCTTTCCTCCTCCCCCTTTATAATGTTGGGGCGGGGCCCCAGCTGTTTGCTGTTCTGATTGGCTGCCCCACCTGTCGTTTCTCAGGAGCCATTGGTGAAGTCTTTTGAGGGTATCCAGGGCTTTCCCTTGACCCGTATTGGGATTCTCATTCCAAATGAGATTCTCTTGGCTGGGATCTCACAGAGTCTTTCTAGCAGCCTTCTTCTCAGGGGGGTTCCAGGCAGGGTCTCACGGCCATGTGGTCTGTCGGCCATATTGTCTGTTGGCCATGCCAGCCACCTTCTCCCTTTCACTATACTAACCTGCCTCACTGGTGCAATTTGTCTTTCATGGTGAAAATATCCAAACTTGTACCAACTCGCACCCCGCCTCCCCCAATTTATGTTACAATCAATTCCGCATTCTTTGTGAGCTCAGAGAAGCCAAGGAGCAACTGCTTCTTCCCTCTTGTCCTTGCCTAGAGAAAACAAAAGTGCACAGGGACACTGTTTACTGTTGGCCCCAGGTAACAGCCTGAGCTCACTGGTTATTTACTCTATAAGGAACAGGAAGGTATTTACCTGACAGTGATGCCACATGTCCATTTCAGGTTTATTTCTCTCTCTTTTGGGGGATGGGTTGTTTTTATGAACAGAAACGAATGATTCTTACTTGAGATTTTAAATTAGAATTCATTTTATTAAAGAAATAGATTAAACCCTAGTTTTCCTTAAGCCTTTAAAATCATTTTATTATCCTATTTATAAGCTTAGTTAACTTTTTAAGGATAGCTTTTTTTTTTTTTTTTTTTTTTTTTGAGGTACTGGGGCCAGAGATTGAACCTGGGACCTTGTATGTGGGGAGCCGGAACTCAACCACTGAGCCACATCGGCTTCCCTGAGTTGGTTTTTTGTTTGTTTTGCTTATTGTTTGTTTTTGTCTTTTCAGGAGGCATCAGGAACTGAACTCATGACCATCTCTCTTTCTAAACTGTCTCTGTCTCTCTGTGTATAAATTTCCTCTCCTTATAAGGACATAATGGATTAGGATCCACATTAATCCAGTTTGGCCTCACCTTAACTAATAACATCTTCAAAGGTCCTATTCTCAAATAAGTTCATATTCACAGGACTGTGAATTAGGACTTGAACATGTCTTTTTGGGGGACACAATTCAATCCATAACACCATCCCACAAGAATTTGAGCAGCTTAATGCCCTGAGGTTTTTTTTTTTAACCTGGACAGACCTGATTTACCCTGTGCCACCCAGAGAGCATGAGCCCTTGCTTCTAGTTGCTTTTATTTTATTTTTTTTAATTTTTATTTTTTTTTCCAAAGATTTATTTATTTTTATCCCCCCCCTTGCTGCTTGTGCTGCTGTGTCC
>JAQZBX010029765.1:0-27157 GCA_029593785.1 Cabassous unicinctus
GCCAGGTCTACCTGTCTTCAAAGCCCAAGCTTTGCTACCAAGCCAGACATTCATACAATATTCACTTATTCACTTCCCAGCTACTCCTGTGGGAGAAGCCCCATGCTATGCTCTAGGGATGAAAAGATTTGAATAAGACGCCCTACCTGAAGGGAACTTACAGTGTATTGGGAAATATAGAAATATTAATAAATAATTATGCAGAGGTTGATAAATGCAACCATAGACCAAATAGGATCATAACAGAGTGGAGGAAGTATTAGACCTAATGTGTCAGCAAATTTAGAAGATGCAAAGTAGCCAAAGCTCCTTTTTCTAAGTAAGCCCTTTGAGAAATCCTTCATATATTTGTCTGCAAATATGGATCTGATTCAAGCCTTCCTGTGCCCACATGACCAGGCTACAGGGAAGCTGCATTTACGCAGTGGACCAGTAAAATAGGTAGCAGGTTACATCAGTGTGTCCTGGAATAATTTAATGAGCAATTTTCACAGGTCCCATGTGGTAATTGATGTCTCAGGAAAACTTGTCAATATTCAAAACTTCCGACATAGTAACTACTATTCTTAATCATTAAACGCCATGTGCCTTACTGAACATATCTCACATATCATGTCATTTAATTCTCACAACAGTCTTGTGAAGGGCAGTAAAGAATTTGAGGATCAGAGCAGTTAAATAATTTTTCTTTCAAACACAAAGTTATCCTTGCACTTTCTATATCCGCTATTTCCCCAAATCTCCACTTAGAACAACCCAGTTATAGCAGGTAGAATATGAATACCTTGATACTTGGATTAAAGTTCTTTTTTAAGTAATGGAGGCTCTGGAGGCCCTTCAGTGGCCATGGCACGTCCCCCTTTGCTCCAGTTACAGTGCTGTGTTCTGATGGGCTTCTGCCAGTGTCAAGGAAATTGTACTTTTCTCAGAGTAGCTTAGTTAACTCAAGGTATTTTGAGTATCTTTAACATTTTCCCAACTTCCCTTGCTTCCTTCTGGAAGGAGGAAGTCTAAAGATATTTTCAGGGAGCTAAAACTAGCCCATATTTATTGAGAACATGACTCAAGGGTATTTTAGACAAATAAGCTCAGATCAGTGGATTTTTCATGAGCAGAATCTAGGTTAAGAAGATTTGCAGGCTAGTCTTTATAGACTGATACTAACTTTTCTATTAAGTAGGGCAGACTGAATTACTCTTTCACAATTTGTTGATGGATGGAGAAGCAATGCAGAGGTGACACCTTCCTACATTTGTAGTGGTGACATTCTTAATTTGTTTCCTTTGTGATGTTAAAGGAAATAACATTTCCTACAGAGAAAGAAAGATTTTTTTCCCCCTGTATGTATGTATGTGTGTGTGTTTTCCCTCTAAGTATGTTGGCTATGGATGGAATCCAAAGGAAGCTGTAATCTAAACTGAATTCTCAGCTAAGGCCAGTGACCATAGTGAATACCCCCAGAAGATGGGTCTGGAACAGAAAACAAAGTCTGTGTCAGCTTAGGAACTGTCAATACCTAAACAAGGGACAGAGAACACAACTGCTTCATTGTGGTTTAAGATACTTTTCTATTGTTTTAGGAATCACCAAGCAGCATCATGTTCTGTTAACATATTTTACTAATATGAAAGTTGCAACTGAAAGTTCAAAAACTATGTGTTGAAGAACAGATTACAGGGATGCGCCAGGCATCTGTCCCATTCGGTGAACAGGCCTTGGAACAGATGTCTCGAATTTCTTCAAATCCAGAACATGCTGTCCAATTTTTTTAGTGGTAAACATACTTTTTTTTCCTTTTTGTCACTGCTCACCAAAGTATTATATTTAATGCATAAAATATGTAAATTCTTAAAGCATCATTTTGCTCTTTAGTGAGTTTAGATATTACAAAACGGTTTAATTATAAAAACAGACAGACCTAGTCCTGGGACCTGTGCAGCTAGAAATAAATGTGCAATCAAAACTGCAATTACCTGCAGAATTTAGTGTAAACAGATCAGCAATCACATAACAAACACAGGCTAGTTTGCATTCTGATATGAATACAGTTAGATCCAAAGCAATTTTCCTTTATTTATCTTAGCTGCTCAGCATAAATAAAGCAAGGGCATTGAAGCAATTAGCATAATTAGAGTATCGTGGTCAGGCCCTGTGTGATTTCAAGAGACGTTTCACTTTAGAATTCTTTTTCCCATACAAGAATTTCCCTGAGCCACTAAAATATCGCTTTGGGCATTTTTGTATTTCAAATTTGCAAGTTGTCAGTTTGAAAAACCCTTGACACATGGATGTGAAGGCATCTCACAGACAGCCACAGAAGGTATACCCTCAGCTTTTCATTACTAAGAAGCTGGGGAATTTCCTTTTTCAGCTCTTTCTCCTACTTGACGTTTAACCCTAGAAATGTCAGTCTTAATTATTTCCATTGCCTTCAAATTGAGTCCAAGGGTTAAAGACAACTTGTTCCAAAAAAAAAAAAAAATCAAACTGTAAGGAATGAGAGCATGAGGGAAGAAGTTTAGCAGAGCTATTGCTAAAGAACAAAGGCTCTGGTGACCAGTTAGCTGCTGGTGAGCTGACTTTCAGTAGCTACAAATAATCAGGCGGAAATCAGAGGAGGTGTGAGAGTGCACATGTTTTCCCTGAAGGATACGCTGAAAACATGGAGCATTTTCTCTGAATGGGAAAATGGTCGCATGAACTAGTAGATTATTTGTAAATGTATCCAGTAAAAACACAAACGGAAGAAGAGGGCTCTATTTTGTTGTTGTTGTGAAGTCTTCCGGAAGAGACTGCTTTTTGGTTGGAAGGAAAAAGGGGTTAGCTTTGGGTTATTTTGTATGTAGTTGATCCATTCAGTTGAAAGATGTTTGCGTCTTAAAATGGACCGTCTTTCCTTTTTTTCTGGTAAATTTTAAATTAACATATAGTGAAATTGTTATTGTGGGTATAGTTCTATGAATTTTAACACATGCATAAATTCACATAATCACCCCCACAATCTGGATACAGAAAAGTGCCATCACCCCAAAAATATTCCCTTCTTCTATCCCTTCGTATCACATCTTCTCATGACCCCAGTTTCTGCCAGCCTCTGATTTGTTGTCCATCACTATAGTTTTGTCTTTAGGAGAATGTCATATAACTAGAACCATACAGTATGTAACCATTTGAGATGGGCTTTGTTCACTCAGCATAATGCATTTGAGATTCATGTCAGTAAATTAGATCAGTAGTGTGTTCCTTTTTACTGCTGAGTGGTATTCCTATGTATTTCCATACCCCAGTTTTTTCTTCATTCACTCATTGAGGGGCATTATGGGTCGATACCATTTTTTGCTCTTGATGAATAGAGTTGCTATAAACATTTGCACACAGGTTTTTGTGTGAACATAGGTTTTCATTTCTCTGGGGTAAATACCTCAAAGTAGGATTTCTGGGTCATATGGTAAGGGTATATTTCTAAGAAATTGCCAAATTGTTTTCCAGTGTCTCTAGTGTTTTGCTTTCCCACCAACAATGTTGCTCTATATCCTTTATCCTTGTCAGCACTTAAGGTTGTCAGTATCTTTTCTTTATTTTGTCCATTTTAATAGGCATGGTATCTCATCATGGCTTAATTTGCATTTCCCTAATGGTGATGATACTGGACATTTTTGCTGTGCTAATTTGCTATTTGTATGTCCTCTTGAGTGGAATGTTGATTGTTGTTTTTTTTTTTGTCTCTTATTTTAATTGGGCTTTTTGTTGTACTCATATTCTTAATTTGTCTTTGCAAATGCTAGAAAATCTCAGGAATATGTCCATTTCTCAATTATTTTTGCTAATACAGGCCCATTCAGATACTCAGCTGTGGCCACTATAAATCATGAGTAAAATTCAGCCCAGTTAGACCAAAAATTCCAGGCTAAAAGGACTAGTTTAAAAAAAAAGAATCACTGTCAATCAAATCAACTCCATTACTAAATTTCTGATCTTTCAGTGTACTTTCAAGTTTGTATTGTGAAAGCCTCAGAACTAGTTTCAATTCCTTCTGTCTTTGGTCTCTCTCTAGCTGTAGCCAACCTTTACTATTAGCTGTAGGCTGAACATTCTTTGCTTTATGGGAAAATGTACAACCTCTATCAGGTTCTCTCCAGAGTTGCTATGATACAAGCTTTAGGAAGGGAGTACCTGTGATAAGAGACAGAGCAGATTCTTGGGATGGGGCTAGAAACTGCTGGGTGATTTGCCTATGTCACTTTATTTAATCCTGCCCGGAGAGGTGTTAGGTGTACTTTATAAATAAAAAACCGATGTTCAGAGAAAATGACTTACTTGAGCATACATGGGTTATAAGTGGCTGAACCCAGGATTTGAACCTGCAGAATTAGAGCCTCTCTGACTCTGGAATTTATCTCATTCTATGCAATTGTTTAGTAACTAGAACTCTAGGGTAAATGAAGTAATTGCAGATGAAGTTTTAGTCCCTAGTATGTACAAATCTGGGAATAATATATAAAAAGCATATATTCTTCCCCTTTCCTTTGAAAAGTTCTTTTGCTGTCAGTCTAGCAAATTCCTCCTTCCTGAACACAGAATAAGATAAGATCAACTCATTCTGGTTCAGGAAAGGAAGCAGTAGCTGTCCCCTGTCTAAACTGGCTCCCAATTATTACACTTTAAAGTAGACTTAAATAATATGTGATACTGGGTTATAAAAAAATCAGGTTACAAAAAGTGTATGTTTTCCTGCAGAACCACAGGAATGCATTAAACAGCATTCTTTAAATCTTTAATTCAAGAGTTAAAAGATTAAGCTTAACTGTGAAACATAGAAACTTAATAATAAACGTAACTATAAACATAGAAAAAAATAGAGTAGAACATTTTTAATTTTCTCAAGGAATCCCAGGAGTCGTAAAAGACTGACAGATATGATTACTTAAAAATTTTAAACTTACATACAAGAAAAGATACCATAAATAAAGTTAAAAGAAAAATACAGTCTGATAGAAAATATTTACAATGCATAAAATAGACAAAGGATTGATATCCAGACTACATTAAGAGATTCTCCAAATCATTAAGAATAAGACAAATATCCCATTAGAACATAGTTAAAGAGTATGAATAAGCACGCCACCAAAGAAATGAAAATGACCGATAGATACATGAAAGGACTGCAAAATAAGTAAGCAGTGAGATATTGTTTTGCCTATTACACTGGCTAAGATTGGAATAACTGATTAAATCACATATTGGTGAGAATCTGGGGAAACTGACACTCCCATTTACTGTTGATGAGAATGCATATTTCTAAAGTATTTTTTGAAAAGCAATTTGGAAAACAAGGCAGTTTGGCAGTATCTATTAGAATTGATCAGGTAATTCCACTTCTAAGAATATTATAATGCAGCAATCTTAAAGGTGGGCCATTAAGGTATTGCTTATAATTGCCCCATATTTTGAAACCACCTTCAATAAGGGGATGGTTAAATATAGTATGATATACTATACTAAGGATAAATATACATGTAAGTTACAAATTTTATACACACATATATGTATATATATTTGTGTGTGTGTATATTTATATACAGAATTTCCTAAATTCCTACCATCTCAGTAAGATGAAAGTTCAATAGGAATTTGGAAATGTTAGTTCCCACTTCTCTTAAATAATTCTGCTTTGGTCTTCAAAAGGAGTTCAGGTAAGGATTTTTTTAACCAATAGCTATCAATGAATTAATGACCATCTTTTCGTTCTTAAAGAATATTTTGCCTGATATTTGTCCCCATATAATGAGGATCATTCCTTTTAAAAATCATAATACTCTTTACCTTAAATATGTTACTCAAATCTTTTTGGCTTTTATTCATTCAGCTAGACACCATGACAAAAACATTTATTTCATTTTATTCAATCTCATAATTGAATAAAAAATCTACATGGATTTATGGCCTGTCTGCTAACTATTATTGGCTGGTATATCCACATTAATAAGAACACTTGCAAATTTCTGCTGCGTGTGGTACTTACTGCTTCACAGAGCAGTAGAATGTACTCCTGATATCAGTTTTTTCTCCACATATAAACCTCGGCCTGCGGAACCTTCAGCCAAAGCTCAACATTTGACAGTAAGTCTAAAGTGGGTCTGATTTGTATACTGTCCTGGAACCCATTCCAAAAATGATCAGCAGAATATTTCTTTATTTTGGGACGTAGGCTTTTGTGGCCAGGTATGGTAGAAACATGTGAAGAACTCAGGAGTGTGACCAGAATACAGTTTTGAGTGGACACGCATTTCCAAGCTATGGCTTACCTGTTGTCTTTCAGGTAAGATGGTCATAATGGTATATAATGAGAAAGTTTCTGCTTCTGTATTTGTATACTTGGAATCCTTTAAAATTCTTTCTTTGTGCAACCTCCATGTGGCTTATTTAATCTCTTCTTTCGTGCAAATCTAGTACAACTTTATTTCTTTCTGAAAATAATTAAGTAAATAAAAGGTGCCTGGAGTTTGCACCACGATCACATACTGTGCACTCTGAGGAGATTTTCTGGCTGCCTGAATGTAAACTCTAGCACATTTTAAGCAGTGACTCCTTTGGGTGTGACAGGTTCAGGGGATCCTTGCCAGCCTGGACCACCTGAGCTGTAGGAAAGTCCTCTTTTGAGCTCATGTACTGTGGCTATTTTAAAGCCATGGGGCAGAATGCTCACCATAAGATGCACATAGTAGCAAGGGATAGTAGCAATACAACTTGCTATTATTCTTTGAGGATTCAGTCAAAGATTTGGAAAAGAGCTAAAGTCAGAACAAAGTGTTCTTCCCATGTTCTGTGTCTTAGAGAGATATCACTAAAGGCTTGTTGGTATAACAAACAAAACCAAGTTAAGTATTTCCTCAGTTTATATAATGGGAAGTGTATAGTCAATCATGAAAATTGGTACTTATACATTTACTGAAAAAAATCTGGAGGGGTACCTCACAGTCATTTTGAAATATCTCTTTCCACTGTCATTCTGATACATTTTTCTTAGGGATATCCCTTTCTAGATGGGCTTAAAATTTGACTAAAGACTAGTATGTTTAATGTTATAAGAAGCACCAAAAAGGAGGTTTGAGCTGCTATTAGAAGAGGAACAGAGCAGTTGAAAATCTGGCCTACCTTTTGGTTGAATAACTTCCGGAAAAGTCTATATAAATTGGAATAATATGGAGCATCTTTTAAAAATATGCATATATAGACTGTAAGTTTCATAAAAACACAGACTATGTAGGTCTCATCACTTATCTCCAGCACTTAGCACCTAGGTTAGTGCCCAACACATAGTAGTTGCTCAATAAATACTAAGTCAATCATTTAATTAAGAGGTCCAGAAGAACATTAATAGAATTAATCTCTAGATTATGAGTGATTTATATTTTCCTATTTTTGCTTATTTGTATTTTCTAGATTTTCTATAGTGAACATGAATTCTTTTTAAAAATTTAAAAGAACACATTTTTGGCATCATTGAAAGTCCTTGGAACCCACATAAAATTTTGTATTCATTATTAGTCTTACAAATAATAAATATGCTGTCCTTTATTTGCAAAAATATGCCTGTTTAGTCATATATTTTGGGATTATTTTTCCATCCGTGCTAATAGATTTGCACTGATCCACCCCACACTCCCCTGCCCAACCCACTGTGACTGGGAATTTATGTTTATAGGTCAATTGATCAGGATTAGGAATGTTCTCTTTGACCATAGAGCAGAGTGAAACCAGTTCAAATGGAGGCTCAAGCTCATGACCTTGGCCTCATTACATGAGTTCTCTAAGCAATTGAGCTGACCCCCGCTAGTGCTAAAATTTTTAATTAGACCTGGGGTGAGTAGGGCTTAGAGTTCATCTTCAGCGATCTGCTCCCAGCTCCCATTCCATTGCAGCTGTTGCACCCAAAGACACTTGCGTGATCGTTTTGTAAGCTCACAACTTTTCAAATTTTCTAATAAAAAAAAAGATACATATATAGAGAGATGATTCATAAATATGTAAAATGGGTGTAATGATACATCTTTGTTGGGGTCATAATAATATTAAATTCCTACTTGTAATTTTTAAAAATCTCCAGTGATAGGCACAACAAAGCTATGATTGTCATTATTTATTAAAAACTTTTGTTTTAAATGTTTTAAAAATATCTTTGTTTTCTATATGGAATAGGGTAATAATCATAAACAGTGGAGGAATGGACTCGTAATTTATTAGTGTGTAGAGTGCAAAATTGTAATTTTTCCCAATGAAATGTAGAGATACAGAAATATTATCATGATTTGTGTTATAACACTGAAGTCAGAACTAATACTAAGGAGTCTTTTCTCAACTTGATGCATGGGCTTTAGCTATGCAGTTCCCATCAGCACTAATGGGAGATTCAAGGCTAAAGCACCAAGGATAAAGCTGAGACTATAATGCAAGGTTTGGAGATGCTGTCTATTTGGAAACTGATTCTCATTATTATTATATGTGCTGTTTTGTGCTTTGGGGGCTCATGCTGTTATACGTCTAAAATTCCACTTTCAGATATGGTAAAAGATAACACAATAAATAAAAGATGTAGCCAAGTTTTTCTATCTTTGCCAATAAAATAATATAATGGATCCGAATTCCAGCTGAAAAATAGGTCCAAAGGTTTGGCCAAGATATTAAACATGTGTTGCTCACACAATGTCTAGAAAATTCTGTTAACTGTCTATTTGGAAAAGAAATCATTGTATGTTTCCCTGTCTATCCAGTTACTAGTCTGTTTTTTCTGAGATATTTTCATACATCAGGGGTATGACTGTACTATGAAAAACAGTGAAAGCCCTAGAACTATTTCACATAGCCATAATGGGTATGAATTGGAAACTAACAAATATGACAGAAAAAAATGAGTAAATATGGTGTATACCTTCCCCCTCCATGTAGACAATGCATCTGTACCCCAGGAAGGAAAATTTAATCTGCTGTGCCTAAAATAAATGAATATTTATTTCTATCTGCTTGCCTAAGATCAATAAATAACGAATTTTGCCTATTTTAATACTTCTGTGTGTAATCGTTTACATATTTAACTGAAGGCAGCTGTCCTAATTTAGGGCATATTAGAATGTGCTGACCAATTCACTCTTGAGGATAAAAATTAAGCAAGTCATTGTTTCATTTTGATACACTCAAACAAGCAGAAGCTTCTATGGTATATTATCATTAATAGAGAAGTGATTAGTAGAAGTTTCATACAGGCCTAAACTTCTAATTGGCTGGTGGTTTGAAAACATGGCTGGCTCTTAGGTTATGGGCATTAAGCAGAATGCAAGTTTCTCTGTATTCAAACCAAAGCCTCTTTGAATATTAAATCTATCTACCAAAAGAGATCATCAGCCTTAATTTAATATCTCATGTTGGGAGAGCCGCCATGGTTGATAATAATGATGTCAAACTAGTACAGGTGTTCAAAGAATCAAGCATATAAAGGACCACCCAAACCTGATCGCCTCTTATGGGTGTTATACTTCTCAATCAGATGCAATAATTAATTTAGTGACTCCTTAGTCAATTATACCCAATTCCCAGAACTCTGCTCTGAAATCACTGCTGCCTGGAGAGTAGAGACCCACTTAACATTGGACAGGTAGAGTGGTGACCTTATGAGTAAGTCAAAACACAGATGCCTAGGGGAGCACTCTTTTGAGAGATGAGCCACAACAAAAGAGAGGGAAAACTAGAGAGCATAAGGACCTCATGGTACACACAGCACTGCCACCATGAGGGGTCCAGCTAGCAGCTGGAGTCTTGAGCTGTCTAGCTTGCCTTGGCCAGCTAGTTATAGCTTTTCATTATCCATAAAGCTCTAAGCTTTCCTGCTCTGGAACTGGCTGAAGGTTGGCATGGGCATCAACCTGTGAGGATCAATTTTCATTTGAACACCAGAAAAGGAGTGGGTGAGTCTCTTCTGGGTTAACGTGGACAATCAGAAAAGGAACTCTTATTACTCTGTATTTATGTAGTTTCACAGGTGCTAACCAGTTGTCCATTCAATCATCCTTCTATAGATATTACATACCAGTGAGGATTGTAGCCCCAAGGTCTGAAAGGACCTGGATGGTTAAAGGCTTCCCCATATAGTAACACCATAAAACAAATCCTGTAAAACCAAAAGAATCTCCAGAAGCTCACTTCACTTGGAAATATCTGATTGGACTCGGGTTTTCATCTCCCTTTTCTGTTGTGCTGTTAGCCGAGGAGGGCCCAAACCAAAATATAATAAAACTTCAACATCCCTGCATTCAGCACTTTATACAACTCTTTGGAATGGAAGAGTAAATAATTCCTTAAACAGTTTGGCTCTTTCAGTAGACAGTCTTGGACAGCTGTCAACAGGAAACCCCAAGTCATCTACTATTAAAATCTGCTGTCACAAAGGGACTGTCACATAAACCTTGATGTAGGACCTATGAGAATTTTATTATTATTATTATTATTGGAAATCACTCACAAGTATTTGGAAAAGACAAAGAATCCCATTTCTTTTAAATACTGCCTTGGATGATTTAGTTACTTGAAGGTTTGTTTAAAATGAAAGAAACTATTTTTATCTTTCTTTTAGTCGCTTGAGAAACACCAATTTCAAAATCATTCCCCTGTAATACAATCCTAAGACGACACTATTACCCAAAATAATTGTGAGAAATTAGGTTTTTCTTGAAATTCTCATCATCCTTTACCTACCCCCAACATTCTGTAATCTATAAACCTGTCATAGATTCACGTAAGATGATAGGATTTCTGTGACATAGCATTGGTAATTTTATCTTTTTATTTGATCCTTAGTTGTTCACTGTCTTCTCTTATGTGGGGAACCTCTCAAACATCATCTCACTGACTCTTCTTTGCATATCCTAGAGAGGGAGGGGGAAGCAATGTAACTGGCTAACTCTCAAAGGTAGAGATGGGGTGAGAAAGAAGATTATGTAGTGGAAGGAGCACTTCCCTCTCCCCCAGCCATCACTGGCTCCCTCACCCAGATTTCCAATGCTGCTTTATGTGCAGGCTGACCCAGCTGAAAACAGAGGTCCCAGTGCTGCTGCTCTGTCGGATTCACTTTTCACAGAAGGAAGAGTTTATCTGGAGCCATTGCTGAGGAAGTAGAGGGCAGGGGTTGAGGGCAGGATTTTTTCTGATCACTGCTGAAATTGGAGCGATATGAACCTGAACTCTTGAGAGGGAGGTGATGTGGTCTCCAAGAAGGCAATTAAGCAGACAAGAAATGTGGGAATTAGGGATCAAAACTGTGAGGCGAATGGGTTGAGTGGTCTTAGACAAGTTACATTTAACCTCAGAGCCTCATTTTCCTTATATCAAACAGAGGCAGTGTTAGAATTAATTAATTTTGCAGAGTGCTTTGAGATCCACTCATGAAATACAAGAGCAAGATTGAAGGAGGTTTCATAAGGCTGATTCTTGTTTCTAGAAAAACGAAAGCTTCCCTATCTTTTACCAATCCCCCAAACCCCACACCCCAACATAAGCATGAGTAAAAGGAACACGCTGGATTTAGCAAACAAGTATTCATGCTCACTTCATCCAAACCTTGTCTCACCCTTCTCTCTAGAGCCCCAAAACTGTATATTTCTGTTGTTCTTAACATTTTCTATGGGCCCGAGTTTCTGATGATTTTATTCTAACCTTACTGCTATTTCTTAAGATCATGCAGGTTTGATAATGTTTCTGTCTTGCAATTTTTCTTTGGATGGTCATTTGTTGTGTTTTTTTTTAGGATGCTCTCCATGCCCAGGTCACAACACTTCTCGTAGCAATTCCCCTGAACTTCTCAAAAAAGTCCCTAAAATTTGACCTTTGAACAGACAAAATCTGCTGTTCCTGAGACAGACCAGAAACACAAATTACGAAGGCAGCCTCACTCTGTCCTCACCTCTTTACAATTTCATCCCATTCTTTTAGCCAGAACAAAAATTTCCAAGATCTGTAATGTTTGCTTAAAAATACACGACTCAGCTGTGTTCCCATCCTTTGTGTCAACATGAAAATTCCCTTGTTCTATGTTTAGCTTGAATAATTACCAAACTGTTTGTAATTAGAATGTGAGGATGTGACCTCACAGCAATTTTTTCATTTCCTTTCTCTGTATTTAATACCTTTCAGAAACTGAAAATACCAAATCTCTGTCCCTTTTTTTTTTTTGATGCTTATCAGTAATGGAAACATTGCAAAACAATCAGCCCAATACCTATGCTTTGTTCATTTATTGCCTTCTCTGAAGATAAATTGACTGTACTCAACTCTCTTCAGCATTTTTCTTCACCTAGATATTATTGCCTTGTGCAGCCACCCCAAGGTGACTGTTATCACTTAATTAAATCCTTGCACGCTGGGAAGAAAAAACAACATTGTTCCTTCATAACCCCAAGGAGCCTATTTTTAAGCCACTAAGCCTTTTCCCTGTTTTATTAACTTATTCCTGGCTACAGCAAGACATACTTTTGTTGATGAGCAAAAGGTTGTATTAGCTTTTTATTTTCTGGGTAAACTTATCTATTCTCTGGGAAAAGGAAAAAATAAGAATGGACATTATAAGAGAAGGGAAAAATGGGATCTCTTCAACCTCCCTGATTCTGGTAAAGGTCTCTGTAAACACTGAGCTAGAAACTAGAAGCAGGGGGATTCAGGAAATGGAATGAGAAAATAAAATGTAAACATAAAATGGGAAACAAGACTAAAAGTAAAATGACATGAATGTCTATTGGGGGAAGCATGCGGGGTAAAGGACACCACTTTCAAGCTAAGGAAACCAGGCATTTTTTTTTTTTGAAGAGGGATGGATGAGCTATTGGCACTTCCTTCTGTTACTGCCTAGAGTTGCTAGCATCTTTTTATTAATTGCTTGTTTAATGTGCTTGTTTTGTTTTGTTTTGCAGTCAGGTTTTTTTCTTTACCTTTGTGATACTGGGTTATCCATTCTCAAACTCAATTCTATACCCAGCTCTGTTCCAAGACATCGTAGATGTATCGTTGGGATATAGTGAGAGGGGTGTGTGTGCATGCACAGGTGTTAGCAATATGGGTGTGCAACCTGTAACTGGCAGTTCTAAGGGCAGCATCTGATATCAAAAAGTTCACTTGCCGCAAAGGGAGTTAGTTGTTCATGCATAGTGAATTATGCACCTTTTAGTTTGTTTCTAGTCCATTAAATCATGAGCCATAAAATGGCTTTGTCACTTCTAAACTTTGGACCCAAGCAAGCATATGTGTTTATTCATGATGCTAAATCATTTTACCACACGCTGTGTTCACCAACAGAGTAAATGCTGCTTAGAGCTGTAATATTGGCAAGAGCAGTTGATGCTGTGACAGGCTGGGATTGGATAGAGACCTGGTTCTTAAATAGTTGGATAATTAAGCTATCTGAACCATCACTAATCATTGCTTACAGGTTATACATTTGCTCAGCCTCACACACACAACATGTGTTATGAACACTCCCTCCCTCCCTGACACAGTGCAGGAGACTTTCAGTGGCTCAGTCTGCCTAACTCTAAAATGGGAAAAGCATGAGCACCTCTAAGGCGTTGTGAGAATGAGCCCAATAATGCCTGTGGAAGTTCTTTCAGCAAAAGGGCTGCCTAGACAAACTCTAGGACTTTTTCCTTGCTTGGTGCATAAGGTCCCTTCAGCACCCACCTGGAATGGCTGAGAATCTGCATGCATTATCTTCTTGGATTCAGGTCAGATCTGCAGTAGTTTCCAGCTTGCCAGCCAAGTGAATGCCTGTGGAGATGTGTATGTCTGCCCACTTGCCAGAGCGGATTGGTTTAGCTTTTCTCCTCTGCAGGTTAATTTTTTCCCCTTTATAATAGCATTATAAACATCTTACTGAGGCAGGTTAGAGCTCTTCTCAGCCAATGCCCTTCATAGCAGCCACCCATTTAACTTTCATCTAGAACTATGTCTGGGTGGCTTGCTTGGTGTCATGACGTGAGTGTGGATGTATATACACATCTGGCTTCAAATCACAGTTGTCCTGGCCAGAAACTCTTCATGGCTTTTCCCTGACAACCCCACAACACAACATAAAATCGCAAAGTGAGCTGTTTAGGGTCTGTCTGTCCCTTTCTGTCATATATTTTCTTTCTCTCCCTCTCCCCCTCCTCTCCTCTCCACCCCTTCCTTTCACACACATGCCAGAGTTCAGCCAGGGCCATTCCTTTTTTTTCTTTTAAATTTGTTAGTACTAATATTTTTATTATGGCAAAAAGCAGTATTTTATACCTGACTCAATTATTCAGTAAAAACATTTTATGTTTCACTGTAGAGAAACTGTTGTACAGATTGCCTCCAACTTAAAAATGAGTTGTATTTTTAAGTCCATCGATTGTTTAGTAAGTAAATTGGAAAATATTTGCTCTGTAGAAAATAGTAAAAATACCATTTCCCAGGCTAGCCCAACAAACCTATTTAAACCAAATAGTAATGGAATTTTATATTTATAAATATGGTTTGAGTTCTGGAATCCAGAACAAACTTTAATCTTCCCTCTTATTCTGTACTTATATCTAATTATTTTTCTTTAGGATAACCCACATCAAAGTTTCAGCTGTCCCTTCCTAAAGAACAGCTACCGTATCCTTTTAGCAAGGCACCCATCCCTATACAAATTATAAATGTTCCGGTCACTATTAAATTGGGATAAAAACAAAATCTAATAAATTATACTCCACAAGACACATCTGTGGACTGATAAAACACCTTCCTCTAAATCCCTGTGATTCGACTGTGATACCATGAAAAATAGGGGTAGAAGTGGCAAAATTGACAAGTGGGCCAAGAAATAAAAGCCAAGAGAGTCTCTGAGAAAAGAGTGCAAGAAACATCCAGTCAGAATTCACACATAAAACCCAAGTTCAAACAGAAAAAGGACCCTGACTCAAGGATCAAGAGTCAAGTTGGCTATCAGACCCGTTATTACAAGGAGATCAGTAGGAGGTAGTTAGATATAAAGACACAGTTAAGTGAGAGAAACAAGGGCCTAGAAATATTTTAGTTGTTCTTGATTTGTTCAAAACAATTAAATGAAAATGAGACCAACCATACATTTTTAATGCTCCTATTATAGTATGTTTCCTGAGATTCCCCCACTCCAGAATTCTGAAAATTAGGGGAGAAGACAATGGCACTCCTGAGTCATGGAACGCGTAGATTCCCAGAGAAATACTATCCTAGCAAGAGAAATAACCAAATGGCGTGCCTTAAAAGGAAGCCTCTAACATCAGCAATACAAATCTGTGTGCCCTCCCCCCTTAATTCCTTCTGGATAAATAATAATGTTAATCTTCCAATAGGAAGATTACTATTCTAGCACCATCTATCCAGCCTCCTCCATCCGAAAAAGGTTATGGAGCCATCTTATACATTTGAAGTTCCTTTAAAATTTACTTAATTATAGTAATAGAAGTGAAGTAAGAATTCACTGAAGTAACATAAATCACCTTATAATGGGAAGCTAAAAATTACCAAAATGCACATAAAAACTAGGGCTAATCTATGTATTATCTCCTATTGAATGATCCTCCAAATCTAGAGCATACTCTGGCATAAACTGTATTACTGTCCTGCTAAATCTGAAACCTTACTTCAAAACAGTGCTCCGTGTTAATTCTCAGAAGACATGTTATAGGACTACATGAGTAACTGTTTAGCAGGTGACCTAGCAATGGCAATTACAGAACAAAGCTTTGACCGCTCAAAGTGCTTCTTCAGAGATCGTTGCATTCCTTTAGGTACTTTAGGGAAGGACACTATCAAGAGACACTTGAGTACAGAGTACAGGCAGACATATGGTTGATTTTATCTTATAATCTACAATGTATTAGAATAAAAATGTAAAGAATTCATAAACCTTTTAGAAGTAACAATAATGTTACAAATGATAATGACCAGAAGAAATGATTTACATAAAACTTGTTTTCCTGGGAGAGACAGGGATTGGGAAAGTGGTCAAAAGGAAACACAATGTGTTTTTTAACTTTGTATGAAAAACGCTTTTCAGTTCCATGTCACCAAACACAAATCTGTTTTTGCCATTAAATCCTCTACTTCAAATTAGTAACCGAATGTTTTACTAAAACTCTGCTTCTGGTCTCTGTTTTGGAATCTATTACTTCTTTTTTTTTGTTCATTAAGCCAGTAAAAAAGCATTTATGGAAATGAGGGAAAAAACAGAGCTTGCTGAGAAATGAGAGAGAAGGATGTAAATACACACCGAGATTTGGTGTGGGCTCCTCTAGGCAGAGAGAGCCTCTATTACTTCTGTTGCCACTTCCTGATCACTGTCCTCTGAAGCGTCATTTTCCTTCCTGCTGTCCCCTGAAATGTCGATGGCCTTCCTGCTGTCCCCTGAGTCCTCGATTTCCTTCCCGTGGTCCTTCCAGCACTGGGAGCTCTGTGGCCACAGAGAGCCACCAGTGCCGGGAATCATGCCATTTTTCCTACATTTCTGTTACTACAGCAGTGGGGACATGAAAGCAAATGCCCCGCTTTCCTTTGAGAAAGACCCTTCACTTTGGAATCAGTATCCTCACCCAGTTGCTCTTTAAGCTCTTTCCAAGAATTGCTAATGTTTGGCATTTCACTTGAGCACTGCAAGATCATGGTCACAAAGCCCACAACTGAGTTGATCAAGGAGCACTGTTCTATCGATGTGGCACCTGAAATATGGGCCAGTGCTGCTGCCAGAGCTTCCACAGCTCCCTTCTCTTCTATCAGTTTCTCAGATGACTGTTTGAAGTGACTAATGGCAGTGGGAGGCACAGAATCCAATGATGGCAGCTTGGTTGAAAGCTTTTATTTCTGTTGCAGAAGGTACACCTAGTCATTTAAATTTAGTTCCCACTTTTTGCTCCACTTGTGCTGATATTCTTCCTTGGGCTGATAAAAGCAGATGCAAATTCCTGTCCTTCCAGCTCTACCTGTTCACCCAGAATGATGACTATAGGACTCCACATCCTTTGGTAGAGGGCTTTGTACAACCAGATCAGCCTCAGCGATGTCTAACCCCCCATGCACAGCGACATTGGCTGCCACCAAAACTCCAAAAAAATCACCATTTCTAAAACTTTTCAGGGTGATTTCCTTTTGCTTCTGTGGAATGTCTCCATGCAGTGACTGGGCATACTGCTTTATGGACACATTCTGTGACAGCTCCTGCACTTCTTTCCTGCTTTCACAGAAGACTGGTTCCACAGATAGATGATAACTACTGTATACCTGGATCACTCACAGCTGCTCTGTGAATCCAGTGGCACTTGATAGCCAGATGTTCCACAGTTATTGCCATTTTCTGAGTCTTTTTACCAATCAGGCCCACTGGTTCCTATGTAGATTTCATATATTTCTTAGCAATATTATAGCCCAATGAGGGCAAGTTGCAGAAAAAAGCAATGTTTGGAGACTGTCTTGTGAATCTTTCTTGTATACCACCTTTAAAATCTCTTCTACTTGATCAGCAAAACCATATCCAACATCTGGTCCACTTCATCCAAGACAACATGCTTAAGCTTGGTGAGATCTAGCTTGCCATTTTGTAGGTGGTCTTTGATACGACCTGGTGTCCCCATCAGAATATCAGTCCCACTCAGCATGCATTCAATTTGACCTCCAAAGGGACAAGCCACTGCCAGCTTCTTTTGTGATGTCACTGAAGTCTTTGCTTACTTGATTTGCCACTTCCATTTTTGGTGCAAGAATCAGTACCTGAGGGGAACAGCCTTTCTTGTTGTCTTGCTGTTCTCCTTGAAGTTTCTCAATCAAGGGGATGGCAAAGAAAATGTCTTCCCAGTTCCTGTCTGTGTCCGTTCAGTTAAATCCTTCCCACCATAGACATGATGAACGTCTTTGCTTGTATAGGAAACAGTAAGGTCACTCCATAGGCTTTGAGAAGTTTAGTAGTCACTTCAGATATGGGAAAATTAGAGAAAATGCCTTCTTTTTGTTCCACAGGTATTTCTTGTTCTAACTCATGGTTACTTTCTTCACTTGCAGCTTTATTGGAATTAAAGTCAGTTCCAGAATAGGGGATCTATTCTTCAGCTTGGAGCTTTTCTCTCTGATTTCTCCATTCATTTCCTTAGCTTTCTTCCTCTTCTTGGGCTTAGGAACAACTGTTTCTTCTTCAGAAGATTCCTTATTTATTATTTTTTTTATTTCAGGAGAAACAATTTTGCTTTTGGAGGCCTCTTTTTTATTTTTCACATTTTTAGTTTTAGGAGAAATAATGTCATTTTGAGATGGCTCCTTGGATTAGTCAACCAAAAGGGTGCTGATGCAAAGTACCAGAAATCTGTTGGCTTTTATAAAGGGTATTTCTTGGGGATAAAAGCTTACAGTTACAAGGCCCTAAAGAGTCCAACTCAAGGTTACTTCCTTACCAAACTCTGCTGCCACATGTTGAAGCAAGATGGTGGCGACATCTGCAAGGGATCCGCCTTTCTCTTCCCTCTTAAGGCTCCAGGGGTCCAGCTTCTTCCCATCTCAGCTGTAGGCTGGCATAGGGCTCATCTCTCTTCCAGGGGCTCATTTCTTTCCGGGCTCAGCTGCTCTGGTCTCTTCACAAGGTCAGCTGTAGACTATTAGGCGAATGGCTCATCGCTTTTCCTGGGGCCCCTGCCATGTCTATGGAGCTGTCTCTCTCCCTCCATGTATCTTTTCTGTGTATCTACTACTGTGTTCTTGATTGAGTGTCCATTTATATAGCCCATCAAGGGGGCAGGGACTCAACATTGCATGCCCTAATGACATGGTAGAATCAAAGTCCTAATCTTGATATAATCAAGTAAACATAAAGCCTTTGGATTTAAATCAATCAAAAGGTGTCATGTCCAGAGGAACAGATAGATTACAAACATAATCAATATCTCTTTTTGGAATTCTTAAATAATATCAAACTGCCACACTCCTCTTTCTTCTTTTTTACCTTTTTGGATTTTAGAGAACTCATATCAACTTCAGAAAGTCCTGCCTTTTTAATTATTTTAGCTTTGGGGAAAATAGTTTCCTCTTTTTTTCTGCTGACTCTTCAATTTTATTAGATTTTGGCTTTTCTTTTTTCTTTTTCTTCTCATTTTGCTTTCACTATGTCTTCAATTTTTTCATGGCCATGTTTGATTCCAAGCTGAAGTCCGAAGGAGTTTTCCCCGCATCTCAACAGAACCTGCGAAGCCTGACCAGATGGCAACTGCATGGATAGGAAAAGCTAGAACCCTAGCCAGAGCCATTCTAAGCCATTCTTGTTAGCAGTGTATGCTTGACCTTTGAAAAATATTCAAATCCGGAGGCAACACAACTTTCCTCCGTCACCCATTTTTGTTCTTAACAGTTCTCACTATCAGGAAGTTCTTCCTTTACTACCTAAATTCTCTACACTGCATTTGCCCTTCATGAAATGGAAGGACTGGTTGCCAGCCTTTGCAGGGAGAACCTTGCATGTGCTCAAATCATCACACAGGCTTCTGAAGGCTGAATAATCCAGTGAATTTAACCCTTCCTTAAAAGTCTTATTTTTCAACCATCTAATCATTTTTTTTCAGCTCCCTTTTGAACCCTCTCTAAATTCTTATTTCAGTAAAGGAATGAACCCCAGAACTGAATTCATTTATCATCTAAACAATGCTGAATAAAAAGGAAAATGAACTTAGAATTCTAAAGTCCAGTTGTCACTGGTGCCCATTTATCGGAATTTAACTTTTAAAATACTGAGTTGATCACTTGTCCCTTGTGAACAAAGGACTGGATCACATCACACACACACACACACACACACACACACACACACACACACACACATACACATACACACAGTAGGAGTGGAGTGTTGGGCCTTTTGCAGAGCAGTAGAGAGCAAGAGCCACTCCCTGAGACACCATGACCCCTGCTTCCTGAGCGCAAGGTAGCCAGCAGCCTTTGAGTCTCTCAGATAACTCAGATTATGGGTATTATTTGAAGATAAACAGCACTGGACCCTGGAAAAATTGTCAAGTGGATGAAAGTCTTCCACAACAGGCACTTTCTCTTCTCTTTCCTCACCATCCCTAGACTTGCCATCCTGTCCCATCTTGATGAGCATGCAGGCTGGTGCTTTGTACATGTAGGAAATGGTTCCTGAGATAAGGCAGGCTGGCAAAGAGAGAACCTCAACGAGAGATGGTTTATGCCTTCTCTCATCTCTCCCTACATTCTCACTTCCCTACACTCATCCAGAACACAAACAGTTTGAGGGATCTTAGAGATGGTCTCCTCCCTAGCCCATCCCTGCTTTCATCTGCTTCCAGCTATTCTTGAAGAGGGCACTATGAAAACATTACAGGATTATATAAAATCATTACAATAATAGAATATTTCATACAAACTTAGTAATAAAAATATTACCTTTAGTATCATCACTGCTTCAATACCTAGAACTTTCCCATTCTTTCATCAGACTCTTTTTAGATTTTTGTATCCGTCAATTACACTTTAACTGAATGAGTATTTAATGCAACTGATTTTGGGGGACTATTAGATATCAGTTTCCACTATCTTCTAGGCATGAAAGAATTGCTTTTCTCTATATTTGCCACAGTGTTTTTCATTGCAGTTGTATATTATTTGAGTTAAAAAGGGGAAGGGTTGACTAGAAGGCAACCTTTGAAAACATTACATCTGTTAGAGTTGAATCTACGCAGTAGGTTGTGATCTACCAATGTATGGGCTTAAACCACACCTAGCAGACTGTCAAGTTCTGCCACCTCCTCAAGATTGGCCAAGCATAACCACCATCTGCTTGCCCCACCTCTGCTCTGGACATCACCCTGAGAACTACTTCTCTGGTCTCTGTCCCAGGGAACTCATATCTTTAGGGGAGTAAATGGTAGCCAAAAAGTCAAGAATCTCTGACATGAAAAAAATGGAGTGTTCCACGTCCACACAGAGTCAGTATACACTCTAGCAGCCTGACTGTGAGTTCCTGCTCTACCCCTTACTAGCTGTGTAGCCTCTGTTTCCTCATTACAGATATGGCTAGTAATAGAATCTGCACCAAAGTTAGGATGTGAGGATTGAACTAGGTTCATCCATGTAAAGTGTTTCTCCCAGGGTCCAACAAAGATTCAACCTCAGTAAATGCTATCTGTTACTGTCATTATTTTATTATCAACATCCTTTTGTGATTTGGACCAAATTTAAACCTATGTATATATTCTAGAATAGTTCTCATTTTCAAATTACTATGCCTATGGAACTAAAATCATTTTTCTCCTATTTTTATGATTTTTCCTTCTCATCTTGTTGACATTACTCTCTTGCCCAGTGTCCCACCCTTAATGTGTCTTTCTGATAACTTAGAAAATTCTTTAAAGTAACTGAATAGCCTTTTTTCCCCTTAGAACTATCCTGTCCCCAAACTTATATATATTAAAATTTTTAAATGGTTATGTTGAGGACTAGGATGAAACCTTGTTATATCAATAATGAAAATTGACTCCATTTCTTCAGTCTCATATCTAATTTATATTTTAACCTGCCCTTAGTAAATTAGCCCACTTCTCCAAGTGTGTATTTTTCCTTTGATCAGATAAAGCTCACCCATCTTAGCAGATGCTCTTCCTAAAACAGGGTCCCATGTCAAATAATAACCATCACAGGTACCATGTATTCAGTACCTGCTACACAATAGGCACCTTTACATGCATTGACTCTAATCATTGCAGTAACTCTATCGAGTAAAATAAATAACATATAGATATTATTTTTATATTTTCATATGAGAAAACAGTAAAGTTGAAAATCAGGATTCTAGCTCAGATCTATTTGAGTCCAGACTCATGTGTTGTTGTTGTTGTTGTTTTTTCATTATACCATGCTATCTCTTGAAGACTTTGAAGAATTCCCAGTTCAAAGCTACACATGGAACTTGCTCAGCTCTGGCCACAAGGCTCCTTACCTTCACTGAAGGACTTGAGAGGAGACATGACCATAGTTTTCCCATCTTCTCTACCATTGCCCCAAATCTTAGCATCCCTCTGAATCTGGCTAGGGACTTTCTGACAGTCATGCCTCCCATGCTGAAGACAATTAGGGAGTGGAATTAAGTAAGGTCCCTCCATCATTCCATATATGATCCATGAGCTAGGGCCATGGATATTCCCATCTCTGTGCATTTTTCAAGAACAGAAGGAAGCCCCTCCCTTGCAAAAGTTGTACAGCATGCACTCCCTAGCAATGATTGCAGTCAAGGCACCCTGTTCTCAGAAGTAATCCATCTGCCTGATGCTTGCATTGCTTCACTTCTTCCTTTCTCACTCCTCTATTTTTTTTTTTTTTTTTTTTGAGGAGTTCCTAAAAGATTCTTTGGCTCTGAAAGTCTTCTCCCTAACACCTCTTAATCAAGCCAGGACTGTTTTTATACCTCAGACATCCCTGCCCCTTTTCTGGTATTTCACCTGAGACTTGGATAATATCCATAATCCTTTTTCATGAGGAGCCTGGAAAGATCCTTGGAAGAGATGTGAAAGGTTCAGTTCTCTTCAAAACACTTCAGCTCCTTCCTGTGACAACAATCCTGATGTCATCTGACCTACCCACAAAAGTGGTGGAAAGGGTCCTAACATTTCAGACACATCCTCCAACACTCAAATACTCCCACTCCTTTGCATCTCTCTAGTGAAAGGGTTTAGACCTATATAGATTCTTCAGTAGCCCATTCAGACTTCCTAACATGTTACAAAAGGGAATTAGCAGTACCTTTCTTTCAAAAAGTTGCTGGATAACTTCCTACATCTGTCATTTTCTTGTGCATACACTACTAGCCAAAAGAGTTCAGCCTTGTAGAAGCATAAATGATTCTCAGTAGAATGTATAGATTTTACCATATGTAGTAAGCCTTTTGGAACAAGGATTTTTATCCTGTTCCATATGATGGTTTTCTATCATGTCATATTATTTAAATTTTTAATTGTAATACCATAGTTCTGTGTGTTAAAGGATCCACTCCACCATGGAAGGAAGAATTGCATTTAGGAAGGCCGTGAAGGAATGGGTTTCCTTTGTTCATTGTCTATGAGTGTGTATTACTTCTACCTTGCTGGGCTTATAGAATAGAATTGGGGTCATTACTATATAGAGTACTGATAATGATGCTAGTCATTCACCTTTACACTGTCTTGGCTTCAGTAACTCAAGTAGAATAAAGGATGTTAATGAACTGTGGAGACCTTTGTCAATGTATAGTCCATTGGATCAGGCCACTTCTGTGGTGCTTGGTGAGAATAGAGGTTCAAGGCACAACAGAAACTTTCAGCAAATGATCTCTTGTTACTTACACAGCACAAAGAGTCCAAAATATCAGGGGAAGAAATCCTATCCTGACCAGTCTCCCGGAGTGGCCAAAACTACTCTAAGTCCGGGTCAGTGGATGGTAGCTCCACACGACCCACTTCACGTCACAGAAGAGAGACCAATCTGCTATTTGAGTGTGTCAGTGGAAGAGGCCCTGCCACTGAGAATTCCTGCCTTGATTAGCTTCTGGGCCTGCTTGTTCCTGGTTTCCAGGTATAATGTCTATTCAGGACTTTTCATTAGAATTAACATTTCCCCCAGCGTGGAATGGCAAACCATAGAAAAGGAGGTAGGTGTAGTAGAAGGCCAGAGGACAGCCACTTAACAGGTGTTCCAACTTCCCCAGAGAAGGAGGTGGGGGTAAGTGAGGTCTGTGATTTCCCTAGCAACTTCTGTTTGGTATTTAGGAAAAGTCGAAATATTAATAATATTGGTCAAGACTTTTAGCAAAGGTGCCTGTCATGGCCAAATAGAAGCAGGAAAGGGATAAAAATCTGCTGGGGAGGAACAGCACATGTCTTAAGCAAGCACGATTACCTGTAATGAGAGTGGAAGGAACATTCAGAAAATGATAAAGGCTTAAGGTTGTGTTTGTAAAACCCTTAATATATTTCTTATTTGCTTTGGGATAAAAGTCTTCCATTAGGGCTCAGAGGCCAATTTGAACCTTTAGGGGCTCAATCCTTTAGGGGAAGTCACTCTCCAGTCCGTGAAGCATTTAAGTAGAAATTAAAGTAGGTCATCCTATTACTAAGGAGAAGCCCCCAAGCAAGAAAATAAAACAAGTCTTACTTGTTGGAAAAGGTCAAGGCTAGAATGAACGAATCTCATTGGTGGCAGAAAGAATCTGTCTCCGAGATTCAAACACCTGAGAATTCACAAAAGCCTACACAAATTTGGAGCCTATTCTTGCCCTTTTCATTTTATCAATTACTACATATTCATGAGTCAGACTAATAAACATATTCAGAGTTGTTTTACTGCCCAAGGTTCGCAACAAATACATTTAGAGCAGCGTTGCTGGGAACCTTGGCTGTGAAGGAAGGTACACAGCTATCACCACTGCCAGGCCATCCCTGCGACCATGAGCACCTTTTTCACTAAATGGACGAATGCAAAATACTAACCAAAAGGTGAAGGGGAAGAGGAAAAGAAAAGGAGAGAAGGAATAAGCGAGAAAAGAAACAACTGAAAAGGAAGCTGAAATGAGTACCCAGAAGAAGGGTACAGTTGTTGATCCCAAACCTGTGCCCTGTAGTTTCCAAGGTGAAACCATCTGACATTACACTTCCTCACTTTTTCAGGCAACCGTCATTTGTGGGGGAGGTTAGATTCTTAGTTATGGTGAGGACTCATCTTTCCTAAATTATTAGGGACTTCATGAAATGAAATTAATTCTGCACACTTGTGTGAGTGAGTTTGCGAGGTAGGTACAGGTGAACTATTTCTTAATTGTGAAGTTGATTATCTGGTAGTCTTGGGATTCAAGACAACTAAGATAGATGCTGTGTTCATCATGAGGTTAACATTAGTTCACCTGCCCAGCCCTTAAATGAAACCAGGCAAAGGGCCAAGTGAAAAATCAGACTGAGAATTTAATCAATATGCTTTGTGCCTTCATACCACAGTTGTTGGCACTTTGGATGTCTTTGACATGGCAGGTTGAGAAAAACTAAGTGAGAGGTGACAGTCAGTGGCTGAAGGTATTATTGGTAAGTATGGTTAAAGCCATTATAAATTTTGTAGACTAAATAGAATTTTCGTAAGTCCAATAGTTCATTGATAGTTGGACTGTCATTCATCAGAGTCATTGAATGGTAGAATATATCCATTTTCAAATTATTTTTGTTCTAACATATCTTGAGCTATATATAAAAAATGCACAGTAAGTTAGACCTGCCCAACAGGCCAACACTATGTATTGCTTAGGAAAAAGAATAACAAGTTCTGCCATTCTTTGTCAGGTGTCGGTGATGTCAGTTACAGGCCTCTGACTTCACTAAAGAAACTCCATAAAAGGGAAACATCAAGTGTGGTGTTAGTACCCCAGGATGGAAAGGAAAGGTTATTTGGGGGCAAAAGCTTTTGATACATGCTTTCTGCCTCGCCAGGCACACTTATATGGTGGCTTTGTTAGCTCCAAGATATCATCCATCTCAGTTTGGTAATTATAGGAGCAGCTGTGAGCATTTTTAGAATATATTGAACTATAACCAAGTTTCTAGGCATCTCAAACTTTATACAACAAATCTGTTCCTAAAACAGTTGACCCTTTAGTGACATTTAATGCTTTGATTCCAATTCACCCTTTGACACCCATAATGCAGTACTCTGGCACAAACGATTTTAAGACAAAACATAATTAATACCTTTTGGATATTTTTAAACAAATTTGAATGCCATTTTAAAGAAAAATGTAACTGTGATTATTTATTAATCAAATAGTTAAAACAGAAAATATTTGAACATATTTGCTGCCTGATATGGTGGATTAGAAAGACATGGAGGTGCAAACCCAATAGTTTCCATAGTTTAGAGAGGTTCTTTGCCATCTTTAAATCACCTTAACACATCAGATTTTACATTCAGAGTCACTTTAGACTTAATCTTTGCATTTCAGTTATTATTTACACTTGAATTCTTTATGGACAACTTTAGCCTCATGATTCCTATTAAATATCACTAAGATTTTGCTTACAGCATCTCTTGACACTGGAAATTCAAATAATAAAATGGCCAGTCCCTATTCAATGATGGGTCTGAATTCTCTTCAAATCTCATTGAAGTAGAATCAGAAAGAAAAGAAAAGCTAATCTCATTTTTCATATTAAAAATAAAAGTAGATCAACTTCATTAAGTCAGTGGAGAATACCAGAACTTAATTCTTTTCTTTACTAATGTCTTAATCCCACAAAATTACCAACATCAAAAAACCCCATACACTTGGACAATCCTTTCATTCTGTTCCTGAATTGAACCATGGCAAAAACCAGGATCAATACAGCTGAATACAACTGTTTTTCATTCCCTAAATTTAGACTGTTCATTCCATGTACACCTAGCAAGTTTCACATGCTGATTGAAGGATACCATATAGAGCTTCTCAAGAAGATTTCTTGTGGCAATAGTTGATATCCTGTGGATATATACAAATGCGTTAGCAAACTGTAAAAATCCATAATCTCTTTGGCTTCACATATGTTAAGTAATCGGAATAGGATGAGAGCTCTGGGAACAAGCAATGTATACACGTCTTGCCACCTAGCCTCAGCGGCCAGCTGTGAAATAAAAGTAGAAGACCAGCAAAGCAGCAGAGAGCCATACCAACTTGGTAAACCAAGTTGTTTATCCCAAGATCACTCAGGACCGGGCTCCCAATTCCATTGGAATAATTGAGTTTCACATAAATATGTACCTATGCTTTGTATGGAGCTAACTCCTATAGTTAAGGCAGTGACACAGCATAGCCTCAAAACATTTGCAATGTGTAGAAAACCAATGTAGAGGGGAAGCAGGTGTGGCTCAATCGATAGAGCTCCCATTTACCATATGGGAGGCCCCGGGTTCGCTTCCCGGGGCCCCCTTGTGAGGGCAGGCCGGCCCGCGCAGCGCAGTGGGCTGATGCAGCAAGACCTCACAGCAAGGGGGAGATAAGCAGACACAGAAAAAACACACAGCAAAATGGACACGGCGAACACAGGCAGCAAGGGGGGGCGATAAATAGATAAATAAATAAATCTTTAAAAAAAAAAAAAAA
>JAQZBX010029766.1:0-27135 GCA_029593785.1 Cabassous unicinctus
CCTCTTCTCTGGCATCGATGGAGCTCTCTCTTTTCCTATGTGTCTTCTTGAGTGAGTGTCCATTTAAATCAGCCTACCAAGGGGGTGGGGACTCAACCCTGAGTCACGCCCTACTGACATGGTCAAATCAAAGCCCTAATCTTTTATCAAGTAAACTTACAAACCTTTGAATTTAATACAATCAAAGGGTATCACACCCAGGGGAACAGACCAGTTTACAAACATAATTTTTCTCTTTTTTGGGGATTCATAAATAATGTCAAACTGCCACACTATTTTACAGGGAAAGCAAAAGAAGCTCAGAGAATTTAAACTACCCAAATTCACATGGCTAGCAAGTGACAAAGTCCTGGTCTGGCTGATGCTGAAGTCATTTCTATCTTCACTATGATATAGTTTTTAATTAAGGATGGAATACAGTTTCTTTCTTAAGGAATAGTAATTTGTATTAATGTCTTATCTTCCTGGCATGCTGCTAGTGGCAGATCCCAGGACTTATTTTTTAATTTTTTAATTTCTCAAGTAACTTAGCATAGTGTATTATGCATGAAACATGCTTAATAGCTGCCCATAAGGAGAACAGAATTTCTGTTTAATAAAGTTTAGCTAGATCATAGATTGATCCTGCATGACTTATTGTTAAGCAGATATTCACTCCCCTCTCCCATTCACTATGGATAGAGTATATTTCCCATCCATTAAAGCTGGGCTTGGCCATATGACTTGTTTTGATAATGGGATGATAATGGGGTAATGAAACAAGCAAAGGCTTGAAATGTCCTTGTATGGGCGGGCTCTGCCTTTTGCACTTCTGTCATCAGCACGAGAAAAACCTGCCCAGATAGCCTGCTGTTTCCAAGTGAATTAGAGACTTGTGGAGCAGAGCTGCTCCGACTGACCCGTGACCTGCAGTTGAAGCAGAGCCACCACAGCTGCCCTGCACAGCTGTGAGTGTGAGGATGAAAGCTTACCTCCCATTTATTGCCACAGAGTTCTGGAGTAGTTCGTTATGCAGCAATAGCTAACCGATGCAATGATTCTCAATATAAATTATAGCCATTGATGTTCCTGGCTTATTCCTTCATTCGACTAATATTTATTTTACACTTACTGTATGTACCCTGGAATAACCTTGTGAACATGAAAGGCATAGCCCTGTTGTCATGAAGTTCCCTATCTAGTGGGAGAGAGAGGTAGTTAAAATATTATCACAACATATGGCTAGTGTTCTGATGGGAGATCATAGGAGGTTATGGAAACCAGAGCAAGGGCATCATCCCATCGCAGGTTTATGGTCAAGGGAGGTCTGAGAGAAGTAAATTTCATCTGAAACCTGGAAAGAGAGTGATGTTAGGAGTTAGGGTAGGAGGCAACTTAGGAGCAGAAAGAAAGAATGACATGAGCAATGTGCCAGGGGAAAGAGAAAACAAGAATGCAAAAGCCTTTCAATAAATGAAGGCAAACCGAGTGGCAAAATATAAGATGGGAGAGATGCTTGGGACCAGATCATGTAAGCACCTATAAGCTTTGTTAAGAAGTTTGGACTTCATTCTAAGAGCATTAGGGGAGTGAAAGCTGTTTTATTAAATTTTTAAAGTTCCAAGTATTTCTCCCCATCCAAAAGTATAAATAACTTAATTTATGCAAATAACACATTTTGCAAATTTAAGAGCAAAATCAAAAATTTTTAAAGATCCCTTCCAAAATGAACACACCCACTCTAACGATGAAGTGCTGGAGCATTTCTAATTAACCAGGAGCTCATTTAATGTTCCTGATCAACACACTCAGAGGGCATGTAGATAATTTAATATTAGGATGTGAACGTGTGCTTTCCTCAGCTCTTTATTGCTTGCTTCAGATGTTGCCATGGGAAACCAAAATCTGTTCCAGAAATTGACAGATAGATATTGCTTCCTGAAAGGTGGGCAATAGAAGGAATAGAAAATCTTCTTTCCCAACTTCCAGTTTTCCAATGACCCCTCCCCATGGGGTCCTCCTTGACTCCAAACCTACCATGAGCCTCTCCACATGGAGGCTATCAACTCCATAAGAGCAGGCACTGTCATGAGTGTTCATTCATTGGCTGTCGAGAGCACAGTACAGTTCCTGGCACATAGTAGGAGCTCAATGCATATTTGTTGAATACATGAGTAAATAAATGAATGAATGATTGACTTGCTTATATCAATCATAATTGTCTGTCCCATGTCTGCTTCCTCTACCAGATTGTGATTGTTTTGAGGACATGGAGCAGGTCTTATTCTTCTGTGTTCCTCCAGCACCCATCACAGTGCCTCAGGTGGCAGCCACTCACTAGGCTCTGGTTGAGTGAACGAATGAGTGAAAGATGAATTGCAAGCGCAGCATCTGCTAGACAGATAAAGGGTGGAGGCCAGAGAGCTAAATATCAACACAGAAACATATTCGTTTGAAGTGATCGAATAGCTGAAGCAGAGTTTTAAAGAGATGAGCAAACAAAGGAACAAATGAAAAGAGAAAAAATTAAAGAACCACAAAGAGCTTAGAGTGGAGTCCATGCTGTACTCTCTGCTTGGGGCATTGCCAGCCCCCTTTCCCCCTCAGCCCTGGCCTGCCGTCTCCGCTTCTTGCTCAACTATCAAGTTCAGCTAAGATATATAACTTCTTCCTCTCTCCTGTTTCACTTCCTTGTGATGACAAAGATGCTGCTGCTGCCGATAATGATGATGAAGTTGACGACTTATCTAAACCAAATTATCTTGTATTTTGACTTCAATGGTATATAAAGAGAGGACAGGGTAGACAGAAAAGTAGCTTTTCCCACATGCTTTCTTTAGCTTTGTCAAGCCAAGCCTTGTGACCTTTAAGGGAGGAAGAACTGGTCCAGTGGTCTTGACATTGCCCTTGTATTTTTTAAGGATGTTTGAGTTCCTTTAGGCAGTTGTCTCCTTAGGAGACCAAGGATACCCATCCATAGTGAAGGCAGATGCCCCATCCCCATCCTACCCTCTTGGTAACATAGCTGGGTTGTGCAATATTTCATCTGGGAACTGAAACTGGAACAGAAAGCTCTGCCCATGTGCCTGGGAACGCCGTGGCCAGCACAGTGGGCGCAATGTTCACCATCTTGCTTGAGGACCATGGAGTGTCCTGGTGGGGTGCTTTAGCTAAGTTTCAGATGTGATATGGGATTTCAATGCTGGTAACTTGATAGGGAGTAAAGAAAAGCAGTTCCTGCAAAGATATTTCCACATGACAGCTGGTCCATGAAGTTCTTCCAGGTGCTTTGTGGGCTGTCTTTCACAGTATGAAGGTTTTTGATGAGGAAATGTCTATGGTTTTGTTTATAGTGTGAACTATGTGTTGCCATGTCCACTTTAATTCGAATAACAGACATTGCCTCATGCATGTGCAGCAACACCTCCTTCCATTCATTCTGAAAACACTCCTCTGGAGGCGTAGATGTTCCCGACATCTGCAGTTCTGATGAGGTGTTCTCTGAATCTCCCAAGCTAGAGATCCAAAATTTGTCAGAACATGACTCGTGAGAAAATACCATCTTCCTTTCCTTTCTTCCACCCCAAATACTTATTGAGGGCTGATTCTGGGCACAAAGACATACAAGAAGGACAAAGAAGGATGCAACATTGAACATTTACAATGGGACAAGCATGCTGCTTACTCCATACATAGCCATCCCCCCCCCACCCCCCAAGGAAACATTGTAAGATAGGGCTGTGATAATAAATACCACTAACTGGTTGCTTAAACAATAGGGATTTATTGTCTCACAGTTTTGAAGCCTAAAAGTCCAAGATCAAGGTGTCGGCAGGATCATGCCTTCTTTGAAGTCTGGAACATTCTGGTGGTGGCTGGCTGCTGAGCCCCAGCTCCGTCTCTGCCTCTGTCCCACGGCCACCTGCCTCCTCTGTCTCCCACTCTGTTCAAAATCCCTTTAAGAGCTCCAGCATGGACTAAGGCCCACCCTCGCTCAGTCTGGGCACACCTTAACTACTCACATCTTCACAGGTCCTCTTTACAGGTGGGCTCACGCCCTCAGGGCAGGGAGTGGGTGGTGGGGGCTAGGATTTGAACATGCCTCTGTGGGGGACATGATTCAATCCATAACATTAGGCATTATTCTTCTGGTTTGTTCTCCATGGAGGAAACAGAGGTTTGGGAAGATAAAGTAACCTGTGGAAGCTCACGCATCTATTAGGCAGCCAAGCAGTACCTGCAGGAACCGGGGGCTCCTGACTGTCCCACAAGGTGGGTTCTTCCTCACTCACGAGGATGGTTAGATGGCTCATGGCTTCCTCTGCTGACAGGTTTCAATTCCCCAATAAGCTCCCACTGTGGGGAGAAACCTGCTCCCCAAGGGTATGGAGGCACGGCCTGGTAGGAAGAGAGGGCTTTTTAAAAGGGGGCTGTGCAAGGTTGTGACACCCCCTCCCAAAGGTGCCAGAAAACACACCCCGTCACCTGCCATATTTATGGATCTGGTCAGCCCAAGCAAAATGAACTAATAGTAGAAAACTATTCTAATAAACAGCCCCAAAAGGCATGAGGTGGTCACAGGTGTGGGTTTTGGTGAGAAAGAGAGGAAGAGGGACCAGGCAAAATCAGGGATCCAGAACAGTCCAGTGTGTGGAGCTGAACCCTGGATGTCCACAGCCCAAACAACTGCAAATAAAGGAGCTGAAATCAGGTGTTACCCAGCTGGGCTTCTGTAATCCGTAAGGATGTAACTTGTGGGTAGAGGTGGCAACTCTAGCTTTGGGGCTACAGCAATAAGTAGGGGTCTGGGACGGGGGCGGGCAGAGGAGGGCTTCGGGTGGTGTGCACGGGGAGGACCCTGTGGAGGACGCCTATTTCTCCCTGGAGTTGACGTAGAGCCGGCCCTGTGGAGAGCCAGGGGGAGGGTGCAGCAAGGACAAGCCGCCGCCCAGGGGAGGAGCTGGGAAGGTTGAAATACTAGAACGGGGTGAGTTCCCTGGGGCACGTTAGCTGGAGGCAGCACGGGGTAAAGGCAGAGAGGAGGTTGGAGTTAGGGGCTACTTGGAAGCATCAAAGGCAGTAGGAAGCAGCTGATACTGTGTTCTAAGAGTAATGGGAGCCATTTTAAATATTAGAGCTTTATTGGAATATTAATGTTATAGCAGATTATGGCTCGAGCTCCAGGCCCTGAGCTAGGAAGGTGCACTTGTACGTCAGCTAATGGCTCCGCAGGTTCCACTCCTCACTGACTAGTTCTGAACCTGATGTGTCCATACATCCTGCAATTCCTACAGCGCTCTCAGCTCTCCAGAGCACAAAGCCTGTGATCAGACTCCCTGAGGTTGCCAGATCCTAACTGTGTGAGCTTGAGCATGCCACTTAACCTCTCTGTGCCTCTCTTTCCTCATCTGTAAAATGCGGGCGATGATGACTAGGTCACAAACTCTTGATACGAAGACGTCGCGAGTTATCACATAAACCAAGTGCTCTGAATAAAGTGGTACTTGGTAAGAGCTATGTGTGTGAGTTCTTAGCGGTGTCCTGATTCCGTTGACTTTTCCGGGCCAGTAGAGGAGGGAGACACTTACCAGGAGCTTTGTTCTCAATTTACAGATGAGGAGACATGATCTCACTTTGATAAATAAAACATAAATGTGCTCAGATCCAAGACAGAACACAGAAGCAGTTACTCAGACGACGCTGGGCATGCCTAAAGAGGACATGGCGCAGGACAAAGAGGCCCCGCCCACATCACAGCAGCCAGCGCGGGGCTGTGACTTTGGGTTCGCAGTGAATTCTTGGAGTTTCTCAATTTTCATTATTTCTTTCGCAAACTTGTGGTCCCTCGACCTGCCAGCCACTGAGTGTTTTTGGCAAATGCACCCAGTTGAATCACTCTGCAGCTCTGCCTCTTTCACGTCGCATCATGCTGTAGGCGTTCAGAGCAGAGGCCCTCTGGTTGCCTTCTGAGGCACCGCTGAGTCGCAGGTTTGGAGTCATCTTGAGCTTGCCTTGAATTCTACCACCTCCCGAGCCTCAGTTTCCTCCTCTGTAAAGTGGAGCAATATGGCTCATCTCAGGATGGCTGTGGGATTAAATAACGTGGTGAACATGGTACGTCGTTATGATATGTGATCAATGAGTGCCTTTGCCTGCCCTCTCTGGAACACTTACTACAGTTACACACAAAAGATAGCTAAGGGAGAGTATTCTTTGGCCTATAGAAAACTTTCATTGAGTCACAGTATCCCCATTAACACTGAGACAGACTCCAGAGTCACTGGGAAGATTCATTTACTCAACAAGCATTGATTGACCACCTACTGTACACAGCTGGTTCAAGCATATTTAGTCATTTTATAAATGACAAAACTGAAGCTCAGACAGGCAGAAGAAATGGTCTAAGATTGGAACTTGAGTGTGTCTGATTGAAAAAGAATTAGTCTTAGATTACAACCCATAAGTCTCTATGCGTTTTAACTGGGGCATTTTTAGGGGTGTGAGCAGCCCCTTACCTTTTCCAGAAGCTGGTTTCTCTTCCTACACTCTGTCCTTTATTAAGGTGTGAAGTTCAGGGTCTCATGGAAAAAAGAGGGAGGGAGGGTCCCTAAAGGTGAGGGAAGCCTCCTGCGTCGGGCAGGGGGTGGGTTCAGAGGCAGCAAGTTGGGCCCAGGCCTGCTTGGGTCTCGGGGCCTCAGCCTCCCTCCCTTGCCGGAACTCAGCCTGGAAGAGCAGCACCAGGTTGTTTGACCAAACAACCCAGACGGGCTAAGGGGAAGTCAGGGTGCAGAAGGGCTGGGGACCCGCTTTTCCACTGTAACTTTGTAATGACACAAGTATGGGACAACGGGGTAGGTGGAGCTGAAAGACAAGGACCCCGTGATGCATTCAGGCAGAGAGGGCCAGAGCAAGTGCTGCCAAGTCCCCTGGGTTTCCTCTGGTGGGGAAGCGACGGTGCAGCTCTGCCTGTGCCCAGCGGGGACGAGGCACATAAGCAGGGACTGGAGAGCCAGGAGCCCGGCATGAGGCCGTCACTCTGAGAACTGAGGGTGCAGGTGGACATCCTGAAACAAAGGCTGAGAAGCAGAGCCAAGAGGTGGCTAAACCAGAAGACAAGGGAGAGGCCAGAGGACCAGAATCTCCTAATTGCCCTAAATTTTACAACACAAGTCAGCTGAAAGGCTCGTGATGAGCAGGGACAGGGGCCTTCCTCTCTGATGAGGCTGGGAGCACCCCAACCCAGTCCAAGTCCAAGCCCCAACCCTGGGGTCCAAGGTCATCATTAAACTTAGGTGCTTCCTCTCTGTGAGATACCACCATGGCCAGGGGAAATGGAGAGCCCTGAAGGACTCTAGAAAATCAGAGGATGCATTACCCATTATTGGCAGGTTTAAGCACGTGCGTTTGTGAGATTCCTCTATCCAGTGGATTAGGCCCAGGGCCCAAAGGGGATCAGATACAGAAAACCAAGAAGGAATATTTGTTGAACTCCCTAGTTTGTGCTTGATTAACCTATTGATCCCACTGCATAGGAATGAGGGGGTACATGCTTGGCAGAACAAAAATGCTGTACCAAACAACTGCACAAAGAACTCAAGGATATAATGGGGTACTTATGAGAGAGCTGAAATAAACAATTAAGGGGCTAATAAGGGCATAATACGTGGTGGACCGAGAGCTGCTGCCCCATGTCTCGTAGCTCTGCCTTGCTCCTGGTGGCCCGGGTAACACCATCAGACAAGGATAAGATTGCACTTGGGAATCAAGCAAAGGGCTGTGGTGCCACAGAGAGAGGTTTTGGGGTTGGGCATTAAAGACAAAGAAGATTTCTGCATGTGGAAATAGGCAAGGAGAAGCCACCCCAAAGAAATGATATGGGAGACAAGCGTGCAGGGCAAGCTGGATAACAGCGAGTGGCTGGAGAGTCGCTACACTGTCCTCAGGTGATGCACAGCCAAACCCGCATGCCAAGATTTCCCACAGAGACGCAGATAAAAAGGATCAAAACAGGACCTTCTGTGCCTGCGCATCACAGGCCAGAAACAAAAAATGCCAAATGCTGTGGGGGTGTATTAGGAAGGGCACTCTAGAGAAACAGACCCAACAGGCTACATATATAAAGAGATTGAGGAAGTGCTCCACACAGCCATGGCAGCTGCCAAGCCCAGACTCCACAGAGGAGCTTGAAACGCCAGTGAAAGTAATGCTGAGGTCCTTAGTCTGAAGTTGCCAGGAGAAGTTGGCTGGTTGGAAGTTCTGGCAGGAGCCAATGCTGAGGATGAGGCAGAAATCCTCCTCATGGCCTCTGAAAACTTCAGTCCAGCCTGTTAAGACCTCCAACTGTTTGTATCAGATTTTCCCCCAAGTTGCTGAGGAACATCTCCTTGTTGATAGTAGATGCAATCAACTGATTATAAATGTGAATCCCGCCTGTGAAATACCCTCAAAGTAACAAAGAGGCCAGGGTTTGACCAAACAAATGCATACCATAACCTAGCCAAGCTGACATGAAATAAACAATCACAGGGAAAAAAGCAGAATAGTTTAAGCATGTTCTGTATGACAAGTTATGTGTTTGGCCGTTTGCAAATGTTTCTTCCATTTTTTGCCACCATATTTTTGCTATTTATTACCTTTATTCCAATATTACAAGTAAATAAATGAGGCAGCCACAGTGACACAGACCTGGAAGGCAAGGCTTGTGGTTTCCTGCCACTTGTCCTTTGCTCATTAATTCCCTGGAGCTTGGACTGCCTTTCTTACCTTTGCTGCCTTGAGCAAGCCCCATGCCTACGGCAGGATAATAAGTGCCAGCCAACGCTTGCCACAGTTCACTCATTTGTTCCTCACTACACCCTGGGAGGTGGGTACTAAGTTTTTGGCCATGTTACAAATAAGGATACTGATGTTATAGTAGTTAAGTAATTTGCCCAAAAGTACACAGCTATTGGGTGGGAGAGCCAGGGCTTGAACCCAGGGAGTCTGGGGCCAGAGTCCATGTTCTTAGGGATCGTGCTATACTATCTGTCATAGTATTTGACACCTGGTTATCCTTTATTCACTGAATGGATGTGTGAATGAATAGATGCCTATGAGTTGCCAGAACTAAGTTAAAAAAGAAAGGCAGAGCCAAAAAAGTAAGCAAGAAAGAGAGAAGCAGGCACCACAATGCTTAAAGAAAGTCCAAGCAGAATCCTTCCAGGTAAGGAGCTGCTGCTTCATCAGTCTTCCTGTATTCCACTCTCCACGCATGCTCACATGTCTGCTTTTAGGGGAGCTGTGAAAGGTTTCTGACTTTTAGTCTTCTTGCCTTCTCCACGTTAAAAATAGCAATTCTCCTGGATTTCATATGGACTGTGTTTCAGGTCCTTCCCAGGACCCTGTCACATCCTGCCATGCCTTTCATATCACTGCTACCCACCTGCATGTCTGGGATCCCAACTTTGGCTTCTCTGAGTTTATGAATGTCCTGAGTGGTTGAAAAGGGAGTTTCTTTTCCACACAAGACCGTTCAGATGAGGCTTAACAAAGTCTCAGGGTTGGTCAGAAGTGCTGCTGAAAAATCTCATCTCATCATAATAACCTCTGAGATTGGTCACGTCATTACTGTCATGTTTCCAGATTTGGAGACTGAAGCTAAGGGAAGTGACATGATTTGGATAAGATTGTGTAGCTTACTAGCAGCAGAGTAAGACTTGATTCCAAGTTCTTGTGATGCTCAGGCCCAAAACTTTAATCCTCTTTTTATGCTCCCTCCCCACAAGGCCAAACCAAAGAACTGGGGCCAGCCAACACAAGGCTTGAACTGAATGGCGCTGAATTTGAACTGAGTGAGCAGAGTAAGAACTGTCTGAGTTTAGCAATTTTCTGATTTGTAGTTTGCTGTAGCAGTTTGATATTGTTTATGAATCCCAAAACTGGATACTGGATTATGTTTGTAAACTGGTCTGTCCCTCCGGCAGAGGTTTCACTTTTACTTGATTAAATAATGATTAAGCCTTTGATTGGCCACATCAGTAGGCCTTGCAGCCCCACCCCCTTGGTGGGTGGGCACTCACAGAGAAACCGCACCGCAGAGGAGGGAGTTGGAGTTTTGAGCTGGAGCTGGGGAAGTAAACACACAGGAGAAGAACACAGAGGAGTAGAGACAGCTCCACAGGCATGGCAGAGGCCAGGGAAGAGAGATGAGCCGTTCATCTGACAGTCTACAGCTGACCCCGGAGAGAAGCAAGCCTGAGCCTGGAGAGAATCGCGCCCTGGGGAGAGTGACAAAGCCTAGAAAGCCTGATGGCCTGCAGCTGATCCTGGAAGAAGCTGGGACCACGGAGCCTTAAGACGAAGGGCAAGACTGAACGTTGGCAGCCATCTTGCTCCAACACGTGGCAACAGACTTTGGTGAGGGAAGTAACTTATGCTTCATGGCCTGGTAACTGTGAGCTTCTACCCCAAATAAATACCCTTTATAAAGACCAACCGATTTCTGGTATTTTGCATCAGCACCCCTTTGGCTGACTAATACATTTGCCATTCAATATTTGTTCATCCTATTATTGTATCTGCTGCTACAGTCATAAAGAGTCAAATATGAGCTGTGGTTCCTACACAGTTAAAAACCGACTTTCCTTTCCTCCTTTTCTGCCCCAACAACATTCATATTTTATCTAAAGGAATATAGTCAATCATGTCCAGAGGTGTTGACTCTAGCTGTCCTTATCTTATCATAAACCACAAATTTAATAAGTGTTTGTACAAAACTTATGGTAAATATATTGAAATAAAATTTAACTTCCTTGAGATTTTTCCATGCGTTGCCACTTTTATGCTTAAGAATGATTTTATAGCTATTTCTGTCTATTAAAGGGAGATCGCCAGATTTTTTCCTAGCATTTTTTCATTTGCTTTACCACAGTGGGACCAAGAGGCTACTTTTATAATACCTTGGGGTGTGGGGTCAAGACTGCTGGAACTTTAATAGCAGGATGCTGGGGTGAAGAGAGAAGCTAGGATTGGTAGTTAGGGGGCTAGTTACGGGGCTGGTCAGGGAGTGCCTGGCTCTAATAGCGGTATCCTGGGGAGAGGAGGAAGTTGTTTAAATGGCCCTATCCTGACATCGGGACCCAGGGCAGCTGGGAGCTCATGCTCTGAGCAAGGCCTAGCATTATGGCTGTTGGCAGAGACACAGGTCTGTGCAGAGAGGCAAGGCGAACAGAGGGGCAAGGCAGAAACTGAGTCATGAGGCCGAGGAAAATGTTGAGGTGCGGGACCATGCCACAAGAGGTGCTGGGTCTCACAAGCCAGCATCTGTCCGTCTGAGGGCAGCCCTCTAACTCTGGACCCATCTGTTGAAGAGTGGGGATCACCCTGTTCAGTATCGGCTCAGGGGCAGGCTGGGGCAGTGTCTGCAGAGGAAAGGTCTTGGCCATCTACAGCTGCATGAGAATGGAAAAAAGAGTAACCGATAACAGCTAAATGGCTGGTAAGATATGAGTTTCTGCACTTTATTCATTTTAATATGCTTTGCTTTCCCCAAGTCTGACAGTCCCTTCACATTGAAAATCACTCTGATTTTTACAAATAATGGATCCAATGATCTCAGTCCATGTTACTGACCGACTTATGAGATAGGTCCCTTGTCTGCCCCCTTTACAAATCAAGTCAAGCCTACTTGACATGATCTAATTACTCTGGAGTCAAAATGTGGCCCATGGGTCTGCGGTATTGGCATCACCTGGGAGCTTTTTTAGAAATTTGAAATCCCAGGCCTCATCCTTGACCTACTGTGTATAGTAAAATTTGAGAAGCACTCATCTAATTGAGTTCAACATTGGAGGGAACTGATGGTGGTTGTTACTCTGTCGTTGCTTTCTTCAGCTACACAGAATAGAAGAAGAAGCATGGGCAGGAAGACTGGATGTGCAATAGACTCCTGTCAATTGTTTAGCATATAACCTTGGGAAATTAACCTCTGCCTCAATTTTGATCCTCTTATCTGCAAACCGAGCAAAATAACATCTACACCCTGTATTTCTGAGGTATATTAGTCAGGATTCTCTAGGGAAACAGAATCAACAGGAGATATCTGTCAATAGTATGAGATTTTATAAGAGTCTCTCATGTGACCATGGGGATGCACAAGTCCAGGTTCTGCAGTCAGGCTGCAAACCAGGGGCTCTGATGAAAGTCCAATGAAGGTCCTTGATGAGCTTCCAGGAGACGTTGGCTGTCCAAAGACGAGCTGGGAAATTCTCTCTGAATGCTGAAATCACTTTCCCTTTTAAGGCATTCAACTGATTGGATAAAGCATCACTCATTGCTGACCACAACCTCCCTGATTGATGTAGATGTAATCAGCCATCTATGCAGTAAACTCATTGGTGACTGAAGTCCATAAATGTCCTTGTATTACAATGAGCCCAGTGCTTGCTTGACCAAACAACTGGGCACAATTACCTGGCTGAGTTGACACATTAACCTAACCGTCACACTGAGGATTATTACAACATTACCACGTCTAACATACTGCATCTGGTGCCTAAGTTATGGCAGGTGGTAAGTGCATATGGGAGTGGCAATACTGGAGATATAGTACTAGTAATCCCATCTACTGCAGCTTTCAGGAAATTCTCCTTTAGTAGTTTTAGCTACAGGCTTATGTGATCTGAATGGTAAGTTGGTGGGGAGAAGGGAAAAAGCCAGGAGAGGCAGATTCTGATCAATAGGGGATCTCTATCGTCAGCCCGTACCTCTCTCTTCCCTTTGGTGGTCAATGCTGATGTTTTCACCCATAGTCTCAACAGGTCTTCATTCCTGCTCCAAATCAACCTTATCAGTGGGCATCAGGGACGAGGTTCTGGAAAAGGCCTAGGTGCTTTCAGCTTGTGGGTTACTATCCCTTGGCTTGGAGCCACTTGTCTCACCCTACTAAACGGCCTCTGCTAGACCTGAGTAATCATCAGAATCAGCCAGAGAGTCTCTTCAAAACCCAGCTCCCTGGATCCTGCCTTCAGAGACTCTGGTTTAGGGAGACTAAACCTACCTCACCAGTTTCAGGGGGCGCTGGTGCAGCTGGCCCGTGGACCACATCTTGAGCGGCACCACCCTGGGAGCTCTGAGGACCACAATTTGCTGAACTGGCCACAAGACTATGAACTCCTCTGATGCGAAGTCTGGCTTAGTTTCCTTTCTCTCCCTCCTCCCTGCCCCCCTCCATCTGCCCACATCCCTGTGTCTGATGCATAGAAGTGCTCAGTGCTTGTTGAATGAAAGAACTTCCACCAATCTGCAAACATTCCGTTAGTCTTTACAGACCTGGACCCTTGCCCTGACTCCTTTTCCCAGAAGCTATGGCCTGGCCTCTTGACCAGGATGTCAGCCCTGCCCCATCTGATGGGCATTCAATTAAGTTAGCCAGCTCACCTTTGCATGCTTCTGGTCACGTCCCACTTTCCTCTACCGAGCTCCTGGACTGTGGCTGACGGCGTTACCCTTGGCGCTGTGTGGCTCTTGCTTTCCGTTTTCAGCCTGAGAATGTAGAGATGCATTCTCATCTCTGACACAGCAGATCTTAAACTTTGAAGCGCTTTCTCTTATTGGGTCATCCTCCTACTTAAAACCCTCCTGTGGCTCCCAGCCCAGCGGTGGTTCTCAAACTGGGCAACAAGGGGGATAAGAGTGGCCCAGCATACCTGAAGTTAAAGAAGGAAAGTCTCCCTGGATTATAAATTTTTTATGGGAGATCTTGGCAGAAAACTTTAATTAAAAGAAATAGAGATATGTCAAAAAATGAATGCTCAGTATACAAGGCTTTTTAAGAATAAATACAAGACATCAAATGATTTCCAAGCTGGTGTTGAACTATTTAGGGTTATTTCTTTCTGGAACTTCTTAAATATGATCATGCACCTCTGCTTTGGGGGTACTTTAGTGGGAAAGAGTAAAATTCCAGCCCTTTAAGCTATTGAACATGACCTTCTTTGACATGGTCTTGCCTACTGGTCCAGCCTCCTTTCCCCCCTTTTCTGCCCACGCCCCGGCCAAACACTCTAACCTCCTGTGGTACCAATCTCTTTAAAAACAGTCCAAGCTTTTCCCTGCTCCGTCCCCCTGTGAACACACTTTTCCCACAGCCTGGATGCCCTCTGTTGCATGGACACCTGATGCCTCAGGCCTTGCTCAGGTTTCACCAGTTCCAGGAATCCTCCTGAATTTGCACAAGCACAATTAAGTGCCTGTCTTTGCTCCCTTCCTGTGGTCTCCTGTGACCTATTGTCTACCAGTAGTCTAGCACAAATTGCCCTGTGTTACTATTATCCTGTCAGCTTTCTTCCTGGACTGAGAACAGGGTGGAGCCATCACCATATGTTATTCATCCTAATTCCCCAGCATCTGACAGGTGGCCTTGCATAAGGTTTGCTCTCAATGTTTGTTTATATACGAAGAGAACAAATACAAGAATGAGTCAGTGAATGAATGAAAACTCCTGGCTTGAGCACCTGGCCATTTCCCTAAGACTCCTGTATTAAGTTTCCTTCTGCTGCTATAAAAAATTGCCACTAGCTTAGTGGCTTAAAACAATGCATATTTATTCTGTTGTAGTTTGAAGGTCAGAAGTCCAGAATGGATCTCACTAAAATCAAGGCATAGACAGGGATGCATTCCTTCTGGAGGCTTCCTTGCCTTTTCCATCTGCCTGCATTCCTTGACTTGTAGTCCCTTTCTTCATCTCCAAGCCAGGAGCATAGGGTCTTCAAATCGCTCTCCCTGTCTCTCCTGTCTCCTCCTTTCCTTTATAAGGATACTTGTAATTATATTGCATCTACCTGGATGATCCAGGACAATCTTTCCCCAGCTCAATCTATATGCAAGGTCCCCTTTGCCATGTAAGGTAACAGAGTCACAGATTCTGGGGACTAGGACATGGACATCGGGGGTGGGTGACATCATTCTGCAGACCACAGCTCCCATAGCCCAAAGTCCCTTCTCAGCCACACGCAGTCAGGACTCACAGGTGGCCAGCCAGCCAGCCGCCTGGGGAGAGGAGCTCTGACCATGTAGGAGACTGTCCAGAGGGCGGGACCTCTGAGTCTCACCCTCTGTACCTGTGATTGTGCCATTGCCACGTGCAAGCTAAGCTCCATCCCATTTCCTCTGACTGCACAAATGGGGGAGTCCCCAGAGACTCCATTAACCTGCTCACCAAGAAGGCGAGGAGCTGAGTTACCAGCTCTTAAGGCGGGAAAGTGAAATGGTAAGTGCAGGATTTGACTTGGAAGATGATCGTGACAAAGAGAAGATGTTCATGAGTGCGGCGGCCGCGCGTTTCTGAGGCACGTGAAGAAAGCGTGCGTGTCAGAGGAGAGCGTGCTCCAAGCGGGGCTCAGCTGGCCCACACGTTCTGGCCAAGCGTCTTTCTTCCAGCTCTCAGTCTCTGCTTGGTGAGAGAGCAGCCTCCTAAGGATGCACACCATGCCTGGGGAGGGCCATGGGGGGCAGATTCTGGGCGAGTTGTGTTTGTGCAGCATGCCCCTTCATGTCCTCACTGCAGAAAGCTGGCACAAAGCAGTCGCATGTCAGGCACTGGGCTTGGCACTAAACACACAGAGGAGGCGCTCATAGCCCCGCAGGGGAGACAAGCAGGTACCAAAGAAGGCGGAGCGTGAGGGGGTAGACTTGGGATTGGGGCCTGGAGAGGGTAGGCTGACACAGAGCTAAGGGCACGTTCTGAGCTGGAACGCTGACGTGACAATGGCGCTTTTAGGGAGAACAGCTTGATGTGGCACGGCCCAGCACTAGTATCTAGAGGCAACAGAAGAGTCCAGATAAAGGGCAGCATTTAACATTCCTCCCTGATTGTCAGTATTTCCTTATTGCTGATCTGTGGGGGGTTCCGGCAAGCTTGTGGACTCCAAGCAGCCCCTTGCTTTGGTCTTCTCTAGAGGAGGCCTGTGATGTAAGGATGATGAAACCTGTCACAAGCCAGGCCACCACCCTGTCTCCAGCCAAACCCACTCATCCTTCCATCCTTGGGACCTTGCCTGGGTATTGCTGCCACGTGATGCTCTCCTGCAGCCTTCTGCACAGCGGGTTTGTTCTCATCTGAGAGGTGCACTTTAAATGTCACCTCCTCAGAGAGACATTTGAGCCATCCTGCGTAATGCAGAGCCCCCTGCCCACCTAGCCTCCGTCTCGGAGCCCAGCTTGTGTCCTCCACAGCACTTCTCAGGCTTTGCTGCGTCCCTCTCCATGACGACGGGAGCCTTGTCTGGCTCATCCGCTGCTGGGGCTCCAGTGTCCTGAGCTCAATGGACCAGTGCTAATGAGTAAATGAACACATTCCTGCCCGATGCATTTTTTTTTAAAGATTTATTTATTTATTTATTTATCCCACCCACCCACCCCTTGCCGTTCGTGCTCACTGTCTGCTTTCTGTGTCCATTTGCTGCGCGCTTTCCTCTGTGTCTGCTTGTCTCCCTTTGTTGCGTCATCTTGTTGCGCCAGCTTTCCACGGGTGTGGGCCATCAGCTCTCCGCGGGTGCGGGCCAGCTTGCCCTCACCAGGAGGCCCCGGGAATCGAACATGGGCCTCCCACAGGGTAGATAGAAACCCAACCACTTGAGCCACATCCGCTTCCCTGCACGATGCATTTTTAAAATTTGTTTCTTCTGTTTTTACAAAAAGCTTCTGTCAATGACACCAAAACCACACATATCAAATATTGGGTTGAAGCAGAGCTGAGAGGTGGGGTCGATAGGATGTCAGTCATCAGGAAGCAGCATGCCTGGGTTTGAGGCTGGACCCAGGTTGGAATTTTGGCTTCACACTTACGAGGAATATAAGCTCCTTGAAGAGAGGGATTGTGATGGATTGAAGTGTATCCCCAAAAGGACACTTTCAAGTCCTCAACCCAGTGTCCTGTGAGTGTGACCTTATTTGTAACCAGGATCATTGCCGGTGTTATTAGTTAAGGTGAGGCCAAACTGGATTAGGGTGGGCCCCTCTCCAGTACGATTGGTGTCCTTATAAGGAGAGGAAATCAGGACACACAGGGACACACACACACAGAGACGGCCATGTGACGGGGTCAGACACTGAGTTATGCCACCACTAACCAGGGAGCTCCACAGATTTCCAGCCACCCCCTAGGAGCCAGGGGAGAGCATGGAATGGGTTCTCCCTGTTGAGAGAAAGCATGGTCTTGTGGACACCTTGAATTTGGACTTGTAGCCTCAAAGACTGTGAGACAACACCCATCTGTGTTTAGGTCAACTCGCCAAGGACACTTTGTTACAGTGCCACGTTCCCCACGCCCACAACAGGGAAAGGCTCTTGGCGTTTGAAGACTGCAGAGTGGGGTGTATTTGTGCTGGGTCCTGTTTTCACTTTACTAGACGTTTTCTACCTTGGACCACAGAAAGTCTGAGTCATTTTTATGTAATCTCATTGCCTTTGTTTATTGAATTTCTACTTATTTTTTTGGAAAATACATGTCGTATGATGTCAGTATGATTGTGTTATTCAAAGCCCTTCTCTCTGCCCCAAGAAAAGGAGGATTACTTAAACTTCCATATATCCCTGGCTCTTCCCACCAAACGGTTGTGGAAATGTTATTTCTAGATGCTGTCGCTACCCACTCCCTGGAGTTTTCCTTCCTAGCATGCAAAAAAATTGAAATATAAACAAGCCTGGGGCTCTGGCGGTTTGTAAAATCCTGCCCCAGTTTTTGAATTTGCAGGCAGTGGCCCCTGCTAACAAATTGGCCCTTCAGGCTGATGTCCATTCCTATTAACGAGCAGAAAGTAAAACTCCTCTAATTGGAGTTTTTACTTTCTGGAGCAGAAAGTTAAGGTTGGCACAATTAAAGTGCCTCTTTGTTGATGCCCATTCGCCTGTGTTGGAAGAGCTACTCATTTTCCAACGACGAAGCCGGTGGTCTCTACCAATCACTCTTCAAAGCTCATTTGCCTCCTTCTTTCTTCTTTTTCTTCATCTTTTCCTCCTTCCTGGTTTTTAATCATTGTTCCCCCAATTATGTGTTGGGTGGTCTTGGTTAAGTTACTTAACTAGCCTGCATCCATTTCCTTTGCTGTAAAATTGCAGTAGCTAACTTAGAGTTCTCTCTTTACTGTTGAATGGGAAAGCGCTTGGAGGATTTGAACACTGGCACTCAGTAACTGAGAGCTACAGTTCCTTTCAATTCCTGCCTTTTCACTCTCTCGCCATCCCTGCCTTTCTCCTTTACTCTTCCTCATACACATTCTTCTTTCTAGAACATAAATCATTTCTCCCTTTTTTCCTTTTTTTGTTTTCCCTTGCAATTCAGCTCTATTGATTATCTAATGATCAGCTTGGTCAGAAGTTCATTATCATTCATCTGAAATTTTCACTCAAGCTCCAGGACCCTCTGGACTAGTGAGTGTTAATAAACAGCTGGTTTATAATGTTATCATTGATATTTATGGCATCAGAACAATATCGCCTTTTTTCCTCTCCAACAGCCACTGGGCTGCAGAGATAATCACAAAGGGGTTTATGTTTCCCTAATCAAGATGTAGGAGAGTCAGGAAAGCAGCCTCTTAATCTAGGGTAAGATTTTCTCTGGACAAAGTAAGTAAGTAATACGGTTATTACGTTAGGACTTGTGTCCCCTCCCCTTATGAATCGAGCAGAGGCTCATAAATTGTTTTCCCAGTGTTCTGCAGCCAGCTGTTAGCTGTGTTTGCTGCCTCTTTAAATTATTGTTCAATGTGTTGCCACCTTGTTAATCATGGGAGCATAGCCATTGCCTGTTTTGGTGAGAAAATCTGCTTTCTAAAGGGATATCCCCTTCTCAAATCAGAGTTTAATACCTGTGCCCCACCATCAGCTCCCCAGTGCCTCCTTCCTCAGCAGGCATTCCATTATTCCTTCAGTTTGCAGCAACGGCGCCAAGATGGCACAGCTGTTTGTTAACATTCCTTAATTGGAAGAACTAGAGAAGTTTTCAGAGTGACTTTTCTATTTATATAAAAAATAACCTGCTTTCTCTTTGTTTCCAACTCTGTGTGTATATATTCATGTATGCAACAGAAATAAATACATGCCAAGTGGATAGTCATGCCCCCTCTAAATGCAAGCATCGATTCTTATTGGCCATAGGACAATTACATCTGCCAAGTTAAAATAAATTCAATCCTGGCTTTTGTTAAGCACTGTTTCTAACACAGGGTCATTACAGAACAATCTAGTCAATGCTACTCGGTAGCTCTGCAAGGCTGATCTTACCGTTCCCAGTTTGCACACGTGGAAACCAGTGTGGCAAAGGGTAAGTCAGCTGTCATGGTGAATGTCATCGTGAACAGGGGAGGGTCATGGCGGAAGGTGGGTGGACATTGTTCACATGGAAAATGTGGGGCTGTGGAAGTAACCTCAGGACATGGGTTGGAGGGACAGCTCAGGGCAACCCTCACTTGCTGCCACCTTGGACAGGACATTTTCTCTCCTTGCATCTCAATGTGGTCATCAGTATGTGCTAAGCGGGGATGATTGTGCCTCTCTTGCCCACCTCATGGGTTTGGGGTGAAGATCAAGTGAAATAAAAATGGGTGAAACCAATATATTGTATGTACAAAACAATGTATGACTTTAGTAGTCATTATTGTATCCTAAGAGTCGAGATGATATGTAAAGAACTGACATTTATTGAGCATCTGCTATGGCTTGGCAGGGCTCCAAACACTTTCCCATGTGTTCTGTTATTTGAACCCCTAAAAAGCGAAGTTTAGTTATTACTCTTATTTTACTTATGAAGACTCTGAGGATGTCGAGGTAAAGTAACCTGAACACAGCAAATGAGCAACAGACATACTGTTTGAACACCTGTTTTGAACAATGGAATCTGGTTCTTTCCATTTTGCCACACTCCCAAAGCTGCAGGAATGCTGCACCCCCTCTAGAGAAACAGGAAATAGCAAACAGAGCAAGTATCTCATTAAGGGATCTCTTTATCAAAAGGATACAAATATAATGGGGTTTGATCAGATCACTTTTAAGAGTCATTTTAGCTCTCCCACGTTCTTTGTTAAATATTTATTGAGTAACAGCTTGCCTTAGAAACTGCAGTTGTTCGATGGAGTTTTATTGGCTTGCTTACCTCCACCCAGACCTGTGGTGATGAGAAGTGCAAATAAAACAAGCAGTAAATGTGCACCTCTACTCAATCCACGGACAGGTAAACGAAGGCTTTAGCAGTGTTACAGTAATTTACTCATTTCCAGGTTCTGCCTCCTTGATGTTCCAATAACTGGGGAAATGGTCTATTTGGCAGCTTGGAGGTAAACAAGACACAATGGGTGGGGACTCCAGACTGTGTGTTGAGAAACGTTAGTCCAATGTGGGCTTTGGAACTGGTTCACCTGCCTCTGAAGCTTGGCAGTTCCCTTAACGAGCTCCACCGCTTGGACAAGCTCTTGCGTGGTCTAAGCCTTGGTCTCCCCATCTGTAAAATGAAGGGCCCTGCATGCCTAAAGCACGTGGCCCTGTGCCTGGCACCTAGTAGGTCCTCAGTTAGTGTGGGCTCGCCCTGCCCTCTCCCCTGTCCCCCCACAACTATGGTGGATGGTAGAGGAAAGCTCCTTGTTGAACTCTGGAGCGCTGGGAACAAACACAATTATTTTACAGACCAAATGTTCAAGATGTTTTGATGATTTCCCCCACCTCCTTTTATAATGAAGTGACAAAGATTTTTTCTGGCTGTTTTGTTTTTCTTTTTTTTTTTAAAGTAGCCAAGATAACAAACCTCATGCAATCTTGGCTATGAAATACATTTCCATGCTAATTAATAGCAGTCTCAATTGGGTGCATTTTGTAGGAAAATAAATTACCTATATTCAGGTGTCTGGTTTTTACTGCTATTAAACTTAACTACCCTGTTTGTGTGCTTTTATTGCTCTTCCTTTATAAAGACCATAAAAAAGAAGCTACAATACTTCAGCCAGGGGCCAGGAGGAAGCTGTCTTTTCATATTTCTAATAGCTTCAAATAAAATATGTTCAAGCACTCCCAGCCATCTGGCTGCAAAAGGTTGTTTAGAGAGCTCCCCCCACCCCGAGTCTTATAAGCATCAATTCTATTTTCCAATTTCTTTGCTGGATTAAGTTTATGAACTGCCCAGCCCTTTGGTGATGAGTCTGTTGGTCGTGACCATTTCCTCTTTCCAGTTTCCAATTAACGTGATTGGTATGGAATCTACAGATAGAGCTCAGGTCTTGTTACTTTCATCTTGCAACTCAGGAGCTGAGTCAGCACAGATTTCAGCAAACCCCTCCCTCCCACTCTTTGATTATTTCCCTACTCACACACCTTTTGGAGCATTTAACAATAGCTCAGTATTATTTCCAATCACCTGAAAAACCTGGATTGAAAGCCTGCAAATGCAACTTGCAATTTTTCTTTAAAAAAATCAACTTCGCATAAGTAATTTTCTATAACATTTTCATACTATGGGCAGCTTCATATTTGCTTAGGAAAATAGACCCGGCTTCTAATCAGACAGTGATTGCAATGCTTTTTACAAATGCAAAGCAACATGGGGGAAGGTAGGGACTCATAAAGAAATGGGAATTGCTAGGGTATTATGAAGAGCTGATTGCCTCTAACTTTTAGGAAATTGCTCTAACAGCCCCAGGACCAAGAAGGAGAAAGGCCTGCATTCCTTCTCTTTCCTGTCTCTGTCCTCTTCTATAATTTCTTGACTGTCACTGGCAGTGTCTCGACCACCGGTTGGCAGTTTGACATTGTGAAAAAAATACAGGTACAGGTTGGTGGGACCAATCTTGACTCTATTCTCAACTCTGTTATTTACAACCTTCTTGATTTGGGATGGTGGGTTCTTCTATCCTTCAGTTCCAATTTCAGCATCTTCAAAAAGAAAAAAAATCATACCTACCTTGCCCGGGTACGTTATGAAATAAAGCAAGTAAACTCTCTAGAACAAAGAGAGTGCCAGTAAAGAGATATTCTTATCCAATATTGCGGTAGCTAAGAGCTTAGACTTGGAGCCAGAATGCTTGGGGCCAGAGCCCAACTCCATATCTGGGAACTACTTAAATTGCTAAACTTCTCTGTGCTTCCGTTTCCATATCTATAAAATAAGGATGATAATCCTGGAATATATTTTATTATTGTAAGATTAAATGAGATAAAATGTGCTGAAGGCATGAACTATACAATGTCATAAAAATGCAATCACCATCTAAATATTTGTCAATAATTTATTATTCCCTTCAACCAATATTTATTCAGCACTGACTATGTGCCAGGCATTCTTCTAGGTATTTGGCATAGCCCAAAGATGAATTAGAACCTGCAGATTCAGCTCAAGCAGCATGTTCAGAGGGAGAATTCCCTGTGCTTAATCTCAGACTAAATTAAATCCTCACTCCCAGCTCTCATAAGACAAGGGCCTCTTCTCAGCACTTCTCACTGTTATAAGTCAACATTGAGTGTGCTAATTTAATTATGATCTCCCCTACTAAACCACAAGCCCCATGAGAACAGGAAGTGGGTCTGTTTGGACTCTGTCACCAATATTTAGCTCAGGGCTCAGCATGTGCAAAGAGCTCAATCAACATTTGTTGAATGCCAAATGGAGGTAGAGTCCCTTCCCTTGACAGCCTTGCATTCTAATAGAGTTGTCAAACATGGCAAATTCCATAATAATGTTGCATGTTTAAAAGTGCTATAGAAACCCAAATGACAAGTAATTCCACTGTGAAATTTTCCTAGATGCAGGTTGTTAAAGGGCAAGTAGGAATTCTTCAGGCTGAAAGGGGCGTGGAGGTGGGTATCTCGGGCAGATGGAAGAGTAAACACTAAAGTGTAAAGCTATGAAAGAAGGGCATGTTGGGGTTTAATGAGGGGGGTGATGGCATGGCTAGAGCTCAAGTAGCATGATGGAAGGCGGATCAGGCAGTGAAGGCTAACTTAGGCAGTCTTGTCTCCCTACCACACAGCTCAGTGCCTTGCCTGTGGTTGGTGCTCCATGAATACTTCCTCCCTAATTGTCGAATGAAAGGGTCAGCACTCATCCCTAAGGAACATACAAAGTAGTTGGCCTTGGATAAATAGACAAAATGATCAGTATATAATGTTGGATACAGGTCTGGCTGCTGTAACAAAGACCAAATAGAACGGTGGTTTAGTATTCATTTACTTTTCTCTCCTGTAACAGTCTGAGCAAAAATAACACAGACTTGATACCGCAGCCCAGGTCTGTTCCACTGGGGACCTGGGCTCCTTTTATCTGTTGCTCTGCCATCTCAAAACAGCTTCCATTTCTGGGTCTAGCTGACTACCCTAGCTCTTACCATCCTATCCACATGTCCCACCAGAGAAAGAAGTTGTTACGTTATCTCAGCTTGCATCCTATTCACCAAAAACTAGCTGTAAGACAGGTTGGGAAGTACAGTCTTGAGCTGGGCAGTCATATGCACAACTAAAATTTTAATTACTATAGAGGAAGGAAAAACAAATATTGGGATGACGCCTAGTCATATCTGCTCCAGGTGGCTTCTATGCATGGTCAGGAGCTTGCTGACATGGGGGCCATTTAGCATGAGGTCCATGGATATGAACCTTGAGATGGCTGGGTTCCTGGGGATCTCTGGTTCAATTTCCATCCTTCCTGACTGTGCAGTCAGAATCACTTCAGTAAAAAAGGAAATCTTCCTGTGGAAAGCGCTGGTACGACTTATACCAGTCAATGTGTGAAAATACTTGGGTGTGCATATATATCAGTTACAAGAGGAGTTAGGAGTTATTTACCATTTTTAAAATACCAAAGCTTTAGAATGATCAATTCTTTTGTAAATTTGAAGTCCTTTATTGTATTACCATGTCCCCCACAAAAGGTATATTCGGGTCCCAGCCTCTGGTCCTGTGTGTGAAACCATTTGTAAACAGGAACTTTGAAGAGGACCTAGTTAAGGTGTGGCCAGCTGATTGAGGGGGCGGTGGGGCCTCAATACAAGATGGCTGAAGTCCTTCTAGGCAAAGGAAATTGGACACAGAGAGAGAAGCGACTGGGAGAAGCAAGAGGCCAGAAGTCAACAGAACCTGGAGAGAAAGAAGATGCCACCATGTACACTGCCAATGTGATGGAAAAGCCAAGGAACCCCAAAGATGGATGGCCAACCAGAAGACACTGAGCCCGGGAGGAAGCAAGCCTTGCAGCCTCTGACACTGTGAGGCAGTAAATTCCGGTTGTTAAACCAACACATTGCCTGGCATTTGTTTTAGCAGCTGGGAAGCTAAAACTGTTATAAATATGCTTTGTAGAGTGGGGGAGAAGCGGGTCTATTTACAAATAGCTCCCTGTGATCACGCAGGCGCCACAGCCTGCTTTAGCTGCTGTGCAGCCTGGAAGCTTGTTATCACATGGGAATGGAGGAAGGTTGGGAACTACAGACCTAAAGAAATGCAGAGTAGGGGAAAGAGTGGAGTTCACTGACTTCTTTTCTTCAGGACAGGAGGTGGGATGAGGCCAGTGGTATTCCTGGGAGGCTCTGAGAACCTCAGAGGAGGGCTGTGACTAACAACTCCATGAGGTTCCACACCTTTTACTGGATGATTGTTCAGCATTCACTTGCCTTCCCTCCCTCTGGAATGGATTATATTTTCCTGCACCACAGAATCTTGCCTGCAGAAAACAAGCAGACTTCATGAGAGCAGAGGCTTTAAATGTGCTTGCACAAGTTTGGCTGACCTTCTGGACTCCAGTGATTTGCCTTGAGATGTGAATGCCCAGGAAAGCCACTGACCCTTCAACCTGGGCTCCAGAATGGAGACATGGAGCAGGCCTGAACCCAGCCTGCATTCTGGAGCCAAGCCTGCTGCCCAAGGCAGGTCTTCCCAGCAGAGCCCAGCCCATGCCAGCTGAGCTGCAATTGACCTGCAGACCCATGAACATAAGAATAAATGTGTTTATAAGCCACCACATTTTGGATTGCTTTGTTAGGCAGCAGGAATAACTTACTAAGATACCATGATGCTGATTTTTCTTTCTCATTTTTTTCTATATTTAATATAATCTAAAATAAAAGTGTGTTTCTCAGGCATTCATTGAAGATTATCAAAGGGTAGAATGAGAAGAGGGACTCTGCTCTACACAGCCATTCAGGGATTCAGGAACTTCTATCTCTTGGCTCTGTTGTGCTCCAGGGCCTTAGGATCCTCCCCAGGACTCCATCTATGTTCCAGCAGATGAGTGAAGGCAGAGGGATGCTCAGAGTTTTATGACTTCTACCCACATTCCACTGGCCAATCCTCAGTCTTAGGACTGACCAAATTGCAAGCAAGACTGGAAAATATGGTCTGGCTCTGTTTCCAGAAGGAAAAAAAAAATGTTTGATGAACAATCAGTCTTTCTCACAATTCATCAAAATTATTTGATGATCAATTAGCCAGTCAGGCTCTCAGTCTAAGAAATAGAATGGACAAATACATTCCCTATGACATCATGAGAAAACAAACAGGGAGAAAGTGTGAGAGGGTCTAAAAGATTGTCTAAGGTGGAGACAATGTAGAGAGCAGGAAGCATCAGGAGATGAAGCCAGAGCCAAAGCACGGCCAGACCAGGGAGGACACTGTAATTCCTGTGAGCACAGTTGCATTCTTTCATGGTTCCAGAGAGCCAGGGAAGTGTCTTAGCAGGTCAGGAAGAGAGTCAGGTCTGTAGTTTGGAAAACTCCCAGTGGGGGCAGTACGCAGGGTGGGTTGGAGGGGCTGAGCCTCATGGCAGAGGTCCAAGGAGGACACTGGAGTGGTAAAGAGAAGCTGAGGGCCTTACCTGGACTGCTGGGAGCTGAGCCAGGGAGAAGCCTAAAGGCCAGAAAACTTGAGATAAACACAATATGAGCAGTGGCAAAAACCAACAGTCTTTGGATGAAGTCTAAGACGGAAGAATCAGCAAACAAGGAGAAAAAACTAGGAGAGTTTATAAACAGGAGTTTAAAAGGAGAGGAATCATTATGCCTAAATGAAGTAGAGAAATCCCTGGTCCCTGCCACCCAGTGAGCTTTTAGCAGCTGGCAGGCCGCTTCTCTGGGCATGGTTCTCTTCTTCTCCCATCCCAAATGCCAAGCATGACTGCCATCCAAGCTTAAAGTAAGGAAGAAACACGAGGTTATCCAGACCAATGCTTCTCAAACTCCAACCTGCTTTGGAATCACCTGGAGAGCTTATTAAAGCACAGATGTGGGACCCAAACGGAGATTTTCTGATTTCTGACTTACGGGGTCAGGCTCGAGAATTTGCATTTCTAATTGTGATCCTGATGCCGTCACACCCCAGACAACACTTCTGTGAGAACACTGGACTATGCAAAGCCACTTCTGCAAGAGATTAGAACGCTAAGACATGGAGAGGGGAAAAGACCAGCCTGAGGCTAGCGAACCAGAGCTGAACCAAGCTTTCCCACCCAGTGCAGAAGCTTTTCCTCAAGCCACGAGCCTCAGCCTCACCCCCTGGCGGGTGTCAAGCCAGCTCAGGCTCTGCTAACTCCTCACTGTGCAGCAATTACAACAACTGTACAGTGTAAAGATTCCGGTTCCTCCCTCACCTCCCAGCGCTGGGTGGCTCAGAGCTTAATTGACTACGCACCAGCCAAGATGAGGGAGTAAAGAGAGGGGCTTAAGTGGGCTCAGCACACGGTTCCGTCATCATCCAAGAGGAAAACTGCCTTGGAGCAGGAAAAGCAAACCCACAGCAGCAATCCTGTCCTTTCCTCGGCTGCAGAACCATCTCCCAGGGGAATCTTCCCTTACTAAGCTCGCCTCTCTCTGCTGGCCCCAACTAGACTGTCTCGAGTGCTGCTCCCCTGTCCTCCTGTGGAAGGTCCTCTGTCAGAGCAGGGGCGCCTCGTGTTGCAAGGGAGAGGATAATGCCTGTGAATAATCTAAGGGCAATGCAAAGTTTTATTTTTTTTCTGTCTTCTGCATCCAACACAGTGTGTGAATTCTAGTACCAGTCAGTATGCAAACAGGAACATAAAATCCAAGCCAGATGGTTCCACGGAGGAAATTTAACACAGGGAACTAATTACAGAGGTTTTGGACGAGTTGAAAGCAGAAGGTAAGGCAACCCCAAAATTAACAACTACGGGAAGCTGCTAACCACCCCTAG
>JAQZBX010029767.1:0-27132 GCA_029593785.1 Cabassous unicinctus
CCCTCAGATTATGTTCCCACAAGCCAGCAGGCAGCGGGAGTTGCGGATGTAGGATCCGCGGCTCCAGCCAGCCGTTTTCTGTGCGGGCGGGGCTCAGCCCTCCGCGCTGACCACCAAAGGCAGGCCCAGAACTCACAAATCTCCACCGATCACTCCACACCGTGGATCCGCCAGCTGCTAGGCGACCCAAGGCTCCCACACCGCAGGCCCACCGCACAGTCCCTCGGGTGGGACCCGCGTCCACAGTCGGCCGTCCCAGGAGATCCGAACCGCGAGCAACCACCTAGATCGACGCCATCTTGGTCCCCTCCACTCCAATGTTTTTGTGAGAGAATTGAGCCCTTCCTTCTGGTCTGATGACATCTTTCCACAATCCCTAAAACTTCTTTTTAAAAAATTAGATATGCTACACCATGGATGAAACTTGAAGGCACCATCCTGAGTGAAAAGCCAGATACAAAAAGACAAATATTGCATGATTTTTCTTATATGAAATACTTAGAATATGTAAATTCATAAAGACTGTAAGCATATGAGATGTAACCAGTGGGTGGGGGTTGAGGAGAATGGAGGGTTATTGTTTAATGTGTAAGAGTTCTGTTTGGGATGATGAGTTTCTGGAAATAGACAGTGGTAAATGTTACACAACTGACAATGTATTTAATGTCATAGAATTGTAAATGTTTAAATTATCAAAATATTTTTATGTTTTGTATATTTTACAACAATAAAAACATTCCCAGAGGGAGAGAAACATGAAGGCATCAGAACTCAGAAATCAGGGGGGCTGGAAGAGAAAAGAAAGGACATAGCCATGTAAAAGGAAAGCTTGGCTGACTCCAGAGATACCTTGTGACAGACTGACAGTAGGTGAGAGAGAGGGAGGGGGCACATGAGAACCAGAAGAAACCAAGTAAGAGTGCCAGGCAGAACCTATGCCCTGACTCCTCTAGAGTGGTGGTATACACCTCATCACATGTCTGCAACTAGTATGTTTATTGACCTTGTCATGGCCTCTCAGGTCTGGGGACATTTTGTGGCACACAGCCAATGGTAGGGCCCAGAAAAAGTGACAGGATAATGACCTCAAATAGCAAGTCTGAGTCAGTGTGGTTTCACACTGGTACAGAACCTAAAAACATCTATTCTCCACCTTGATTTATAGTTCACCAGGTGACAGCGGTGTGCTAAGAAATGTGGCTAAAAACATGAATACCACTGTTTATAATAAATTGCTTATTTTTTTCTTAAACAACAGGAATTTCTGCCAGATATCCCAGCCGCTGCAATAGACTCCAGTCTGGTTAGCACCAACACCCTGAGAGAGGGCTGTGTCCACAAGGCATAAGGTGAGAAGACCTGGCAGTGCCCAGCTATCAGTCAGCTGGACCAGAGGCTTAGCTCCCCCACCCCCCACCCCCCTTTGACTTTGTGGGTTCCAAGAAGAAATGCCTCCCCTGGCTTCTAACAACACACCAAGTCAGGTATCCTCAAGGGGTTGTGCCCTCAGGGCCTTGACAGAACCTCATCCTGCCCCTCCTTGTTCAGTCCCTGGAAGGACCCCAATCCCATCAAAATACCATGCACAACATCATTACCCTCCCATGCCAGTCCCTGCCCAACCTTTCAAGTGGAATCACCAGCAACCCTGCCATCCCACCCAGTGGGCAACTGCCCAGCCCTGCTGACACTTCCTTGGAAACTCTCTGCCACCAAGCCTGGCCAGGGCCCCACTTGCACAGTATGCTTGAACTAGCACACTGGGGAGGAAGACAGAGGCCTTGTTTTCCACCTACACACAAGAATGTCTCTCCTATAGTGAGGTGGATCTGGGCATCTAGGGAGACTTGGCCTGAATCTCCTCTCACTTCTCCTTCTATTGGGTCCACCCATCTCATCCATCATCCTCCCACCCACGCAGCTGCAGCATTTCTGTTACTGGCAGCACTTGGATGAGCACAGACCGTAACCCTTGCCAGGCTCCAACCTATTCCCTCAAAGCCCAACTGGGAACTGACCAAGGAAGAAAGCCAACATCTGCCTCAAAGGCTGGGCCTGCAGGAGCCCTGGGCATCAAGGTCCTGCCTGGCCTACCTTTCTGTCTTCATGCAGCACACTCACTGTGTTGTCCTGTGTTAGTTGGTGTTTCCTCTCAACTCAGCAGTCTGAACCAAGTCAGGGCTCAGATCAGCTCCACTATCATGGGAAACCTCAGACAGAAGCCCAGATGGAGACTTGGAGATCATGGGCTTGAAGACAAGCCATCTGAATGCATTATCACCTGAGAGGAGATTCTTTCTGAGATAGGAACTGTGAGGTCCTTGGACCCACAGATCACAGAGGATCTGGGATAAGAGGTGGAATCTGGGGTCTCCCTTTAATTGCCCAAGTGGCTGAGGCTGCCTGGGGCAGTAGGCAGAGCCTCCATTCCCACCTCCTGTCCCTTTGCCATCTGAGGGCAGGCTTCCTCTGCTAAGGCCTTAATCATACAAGTCATAATTGTTCACCAAGGCAAAGTCTTTCAAAGGAAGGAGGAAATCATTGCCAGGAAAGAGCACTGTTGCAAATTACGGCAATATAATATCACCTCTCTCACCCTCTGTTAATTGGAGGTGCTCAAACACAAAGTCAATCTTATCAAAGAGCAAACTTGCCACTGGCCTTGTCTATCTGACCATTTGAAAGTCAGAGAGGAAAACACCACACATGGAGAACAAGATACATGAGCATTCTAAATCTTTCCTTTGGGGAATCCACCATAGCTATGTGAGTTTTGGCAGTCTGAATAACCAATCTCAGAACTCCTGGCCTGTCTCTGATATCATGTATATGTGCCCCACTGCCTCAGCTTTCCTGAAATCCAAGAGATGTACCCTGAACACAGGATATTTGGGTCACTAAGAAGAGGCACCCCTCATGGTAAGTATGGATATCTCCACTTATATGAAAACTGCTGTGAATTGTGTGTGTGTGACATGTAATGGGGGGCAGGCCAAAAGACAAAAATTTTTAGTTGGGAATTCTAGTGAAACACCATCCCTTGCAGATGGTGATCTTTCCCAATGATCATGACAGAAACATCATGGAAGAATATCCAACTTCCTTTATTCCAAATGCATGCTCACAGTAAGTTCAGAGTTATCTTTTGGGCCTTTAAGTGGACTTGACACCAGGTGGTAATGACCTGAGCATAAGTGAGACCTCTATTCTTCCCAAAGGGATTTATTTGCACTTTGGTTTACCAGCCAATTTCTTAAGAGTCTAATTAAGCTTTGAACACTCTTCTAAAGTTGATCTATTTAAGATGGTAAGTATAGAGAAATACAAGTTAATAGACCAAGGGTTTGGCTTTTTTGTTCTGTAAAGGCCAGATAGAAAATAGTCTAGACTTTGTTGGTATAGTTAAGCCCTGTGGCATACTTTCTTTCTTTCCTTAACAAGTCTTTAAAAATACATAAGTCATTCTTAGCTTGTGGTTTGTTAAAAAGAAAAACAAAAAGGATGATGGCAGGAAACTGTGATATAAAGTGACATCACAGAAAGGAAATAAAATGCCCTGAAAGAAAATACCATGCCCATTTTCTTCTTTTCCATACTTCTTCCTAAAAGCTAAAGTGTACTGTGTCAAACCTCATGTTAAAATGACAAGCTCTGATGCTTTAGAAATGTCTGTGTGAAGTCCTGAAACAGGCCTGGTTGAGATTGGCTCCCTTTGATAGCCCTCTGCCTTCTTCTCAGTAACAAAGTCCATTGTATCTCATTTTCAGTTCTCCTTTATTTATCTTCCTTTTAGGCAGAGTCAATGTAATGAAAGCAATGGAGCTGCAAGATTCTCATCCCAGACTGGCAAAAGCTAGGAATTTAAATACACCTGCCTCAGTTTCTAAGGGGCAAAATGAAGATATTAGGTGAAAATCCTGTTCCAGAGACTGTTCTTACTCTAGATTTCCTAATCTTCCAAGCCCCCACCTAAGGGGTTGGCCTAGAAAAGAAAACTAATAAACCCAGCCCTGAAGCAATTAACATCCCTGGTTTATTTTCTGCTACAAAACAGGTTTTCCTAGGGAAAGAACAGGCTCATATTTGGGGTCCTCACCAGGCTCCTGCTCTTCCTTACTTTTCACTTCCTCCTTTGATCCTCATCAAGATCCTTTGCTTTCTCTAATTTTTCTTCTTTTCCTTTTCTTTGGGCCATTCTTGCTCATAGTCTGAACTGTCATTGTAGTACCAGGAGTTGTGACCAGAGCCAAAGTGTTTAGACATTTATTCCAAACTTGAGGACCTAATTCCAGAACTTCTCCAAGGGCATCTTTGCAAAATCTGTGCCAAATTCCCAAGAAGACACTGAATGTCATTGTTCTAATCTTAGGATGGAGCCTGTGAAAATGAAGCTGACACCCAAGTGCTTGGTGCCCCTGTCCTGGACTGCCAAGGACCTGCCAAGTGCTACAGTCCTCCAGGCTTCCTTGCCCTTGGTGCTTCCCACTCCTGCTTGCCCCAGACACAGACAAATACCAAATTGCCAAAGCCCAAGGCATCCCTGGGAGTGCTTTTGACCCCATCAAGTGAGGTGCATGGCAGCAGTGCAGAGGTACTTGTAGTAAGGCAAATCCCAACCCCTAGAGAGCCCCAAGATGCCTGATGAAAGTGCATGGTGGGACTGACCCAGGACACTGACCCAGTGCGCAGGCATGCCTGAGTCATATGAGTTTGAATCTGGACAGCACCCAGTGTGACCCTCTGCCTTAGGCCATAGAGGGGAGTGACCTTATCAAAGAAGAGGACCATAAATGCTGCAAACCTGATCAAGATACAACCTATGTGAGGGCAAAAGGAAAGGGCTGGAGACTCAGGTTGGGAGGCCAGGGTGTGTCTGACTTTGGCCAGGTCTCAGGTCCAGGCCTGATATCTGAGCCTCTGCCCATGGGATACTAAAAAGCCAGAAAAGGAGGAGGACAAGGGGAGACAAGCAGGTTGACCATTGCAAGGAAGTTCAGGCTGAGCTGGAGGAAAGAGTAATCTGAACAGTGCCCAGAAGCTCCTGTGTCTGCCAGTGGCAGCAAGAGTGTGTGAGAAGTGCCAGGAGTTGGGGCATTGTTGTTGGGCCCAGCCAAGTGATAGGTCTCTCCTGGCTGCCTTGCCCAGTGTCCCCACAACTTGACCAGGCCCAGGGAATCTTTCTCTTGCCCACTGCAGTATTGGAGGTCAAAGTTTCCTACCCTACCTCTGACAAGCAGTGGACACCCCCTCCAAGACCAGCAGGACCCCTCACTGACCCCCTCCTGGGCTTGAGTCCTTTATTCTTCTTGCCCATTGTCACTTACATGAAAAGCCAGAGTCATGAATATCTCTTCAGATTGCTGTTTTTCTTCTTTCTCAGGACACCTTCTGACCTCCCAGACCCTCCTGCTCTGTTATGGGGATCAGGTGTGGGCATGTTCAGAGGGTGGGGAGGTGGATCTCAGCTTTCAGCTTCAGCAAAAGGTGATAGAGGTGGCTGAAGGTAATAGTGTGCCAGCCAACTGGGCCGTGCTGGGGCTCAGATTTCAGGGGTCTCCTGAGGGAAAATAAATCAAACAAATCCAGCTCAATCCTTCAGACCTCCTTCCCCTAGGAGGTTTCCTGGTACTGCTGAGAAGCAGCACCCCTAGGAGTAAGTGTGAGCCTTTAGGATACTTCCAGGTCCCTGCTGTGGTCCAGTGGAGCTGATTCATTATTCTCCCTCTACACACACACCTCCAACCCACACACACAACTCCAGGCTTTATTCATACCCTGCAGCAACATCTCATCTCTGTCAGAACTGTAGAAAGGACTCCCAGCATGTGAGGGCACACTCAGCTAAATTTTGCATTCCAGCTGTATCCAGGAACCCTTCTAGACAACCAGAAAGTTGGGGGTTGAGCCAGAAGGGCAATGAGTTCTGGAAGGCAAAAAACCACCAGCTTATGTGGGCCACTGGACCCTTGGGGTAACTAAGATCCTACCTCATATTGATGCTGGCCTGGTCTGTCCACCTTTCTCTCAGTGCCGACCCAATATCCATATCTCATCCCAGATCTGCTCACCTTCTTTTCAGCCCATTGATTTCTACTTCCTTTCAAATTCAGGGAAATTTTTTAACTTCTTTCTTTTTTTCTTTTTATTCCACCCCTTGTTTGCATTATCTGCTCTCTATGTCCATTTGCTCCATTTTCTTTCTGTGTCTTCTTGTATTTTTTATTCTCATCTTTCTTTTTAGGAGACACAAGGAAGCAATCCCAGGACTTCTGGTTCCATGAACTCAATTGCATGAGCCATCTCATCTCCCTGGTCTGCTGTGTCTCCCACTGTCTCTCCTCTGTAACTCCCTTTGTTGCAACATCTTGCTGCACCAGCTGTCCACAGCACAGACCATCATCTCTCTGCAGGGCAGGCCATCAGCTCTCCATGTCATGGGCCTTCTTGTCTTCACCAGGAGGCCCTGGGAATCAAACCCAGGGCCTCCCATATGTAGATGGGAGCCCAATTGCCTGTGCCGCATCCACTTCCTGGGGAAAATCTTACTTCTGTCAAGTTCTTCTTTCACCAAAAATTCTCCCACTTCAAACATGAATAACTGTGAATATTTTGAGTCAGGGAGGTGGATGGGGGAAATAGGAAGGGATGTTTGATCCCTGAGGTCAAATTTTTCCATGCCTAACATGTTTGTTTTATTAAGTGTTAAGCTTAGATTGTACCTGAATTATGTTGCATCTAGCAATAAGAAATGCTGTGAGACTTCTGACTGACCATGCAGAAATAGAGTATCATAAGAGGATACTTTGAAAAATTGTATGACAACAAAGTGGATAATTTAGAGGAAATGGACAAATTCCTAGAAACACATAAGCAGCCTACATTGATGAAAGAAGAAATTGATGAACTCAATAGAACAATCACAAGTAATGATATTGAATTAGTCATCAAAACCTCCCAAATAAGAAGACACCAGGACAAGATGGCAGCACAGGTGAATTGTATGAAACATACTGGAAAGAATTACACCATTCCTGCATAAACTCTTCAAAAGAATAGATGTGGTGGGAACATTACCTAACTCATTCTATGATGCCAGCATCACCCTAATCCTGAAGCCAAACAAAGATACCACAAGACAGGAAAACTATAAACCAATCACACTAATGAACTTAAATGCTAAACTCCTCAACAAAATGCTTGGTAATTGTATTCAATAATATGTCAAACAAATTATACACCATAATCAAGTAGGTTTCATCCCTAGTATACAAGGATGACTCAACAAAAGAAAACCAATCAATATAATACACTACACAAACAGATTGAAGGAAAAAAATCACATGATCATCTCTACAGATGCAGTAAAAACATTAAAAAAAAAATACAGCACCCTTACCTGATAAAACACTTCAGAAGATAAGAATGGAATGGAACTTGCTCAACATGATAAATGATATATATCAAAAACCCAGAGCTAACTTCATATTGAATGGTGAAATCTTAAAAGCTTTCCCTCTAAGATCTTGAACATGACAAGGATGCCCACTGTCACCTCTTTTATTTTAACATTGTGTTAGAATTATTTGCTAAAGCACTTAGGCAAGAAAAAGATATAAAATCCATCCAAATTGGAATGGAAGAAGTAAAAATTTCACTATTTGCAGATGACATGGTCCTACATAGAAAGCCCTGAGAAATCTACAACAAAACTTCTACAGCATATAAATGAGATCAGTAAAGTGGCAGGTTATAAGATCAATGAGAAAAAATCAGTTGCTTTTCTGTACAACAATAATGAGTAGTATAAGGAGGAAATCAAGAAAAAATCCCATTTACAATAGCAACTAAAATAATTAAATTCCTAGGAATAAACTTAATTAAAGATGTAAAAGACTTGCATGCAGAAAACTACACAACACTGTTAAAGGAAATCAAAGAAGATCTAAAATAGAAGAATATTCCCTTTTCACAGAGAGGAACACTAAACCTCATTGAGATGTCTATCGTACCCAAACTGATTTACAGATTTGAAGCAATCCCAATAAAAATTACCACAGCATATTTTAATAAATTGGCAAAGCTAACTATGAAATTTATTTGGAAGGGCATTGGGCCCCAAATAATGAAAGACATATTGAAAAAGAAAAACAAAATTGGGGGAATCACACAACCTGATTTTAAAACATACTATAAATCCACAGTGGTCAAAACTGCATGGTAAAGGCACAAGGATAAACATACTGGCCAATGAAGCCAAATTGAGAATTCTGATATAGATCCTCGCATATACAGTCAACTGATATTTGACAATGCCACCAAGCCCTCTCAACTGGGAGAGAATGGCCTCTTTAACAAATGGTGCTTGGAGAACTGGATATCCATATGCAAAAGATTGAGAGATGAACACCATCTCACACATTATATAAAAATTAACTCAAGATATATCAAATATCTAAATATAAGAGCCATGACCATTAAGACCTTGGAAGGTAATGTAGGAAAGCATCAACAAGATATTGTATTAGGAAATGGTTTCATGAATGTTACACCCAAAGGATGAGATATAAAAGAAAAAGATAAATTGGACCTCCTCAAAATAAAAACTTTTGTACCTCAAAGAAGTTTGTCAAGAAAGTGAAAAGGCAGACTACTCAATGGAAGAAAATACTTGGTAAGCATACATCTGATAGGGGACTAAAATCCAGCATATATAAAGAAATCCTACACCTTAAAAATAAAAAAGACAAACAACCCATTTTAAAAAGGGGCAGGTGATTTGAATAGACACTTCTCCAGAGGAGAAATACAAATGGCTAAAAAAACACATGTAAAGATGCTCAACATCTTTTAGTGAAATGCAAATCAAAACTACAGTGAAATATCATCTTCCTCCTAATAGATTGATGGGTATTAAAAAAAAAATGATGACTACAAGTGTTGGAGTGGATGTGGAGGAATGGGAATACTCATCCACTGCTGGTGGAAATGCAGAATGGTACAGCTATTGTAGAGGACAATTTGGTGTCTCCTCAAGAAGCTAACTATAAAACTGCCATAAAATCCAGCCATCCTGCTAATGGGGATTTGCACAGAAGAATTGAAAGCAGGGAAACGAACAGATATATGGACACCAATGTTCATAGCAGCATTATTCACTATTGCCAAAATTTGGATATAACCCAAATGTGCATCAACAGATGAATGAATATGCAAACTCTGGTATATACATACAATGGAATAGTACTCAGTTGTAAGAAAGAATGCAGAAGTAACACACAGCATAACATGGATGAATCTCGAAGACCTTATGTTGAATGAAGCAAGCCAAGCACTGACGGGACAAATATTACATGACATCACTGATATAAATTAAGCAAACAGAGCAGTCTCACAGAGCTAGAGTCTGGAAGATAGTTTTACAGGTGACAGAAAGTGAGTAGAGGATTGTGAGCCAATGTCCATATGGGCAAAATCTATGATAAGGCAGAAGGGTGTAGTTGAGCAGTTGATAGACATAACAGTGGTACATCGATGCTATTGGGATGGGTGGTGCTTGTCTGTGAGGCAGTAGGGGGTAGGGGTGGGTTAGAATGTCCATGGCATTTGGGAGAGGGTCAGGGGAGGAAGCAGATGATCTTTGAGGATTTTCATTTATGTGGTTGAAACTACATTGTTGGTACTCTTCTTTTAGCAAATATGGCAGGGGAGAGTTACTGGTTTAGGGTGTTGGATTTGGGGGGGCATGCAGGACAATATGCACCTGGTGCAGGCTTCTAGGGAGTGTGTGAGTGTTCATCTTTTCATAGTGTATTATATCAGTGGGTGGGGACACACACAATGATTGGGAAGGTGTTAGACTCCCTTCCTGGGAGTCCTGCTATGTTCGAAAATAAAAATGTGGGAGTATCTGGAGAACAAAGGCAGTGTCTAATCGGGGAGGACAGGCCAGTATGTCAAGTCCTGAATTTTGTTGCAAGTATCTATGAATCTTATTCAAGGAGAGAAGCTTGGTGTCTTCCATGAGTCTTGAGGAGAGAAGGAGGGAGGACTAGAATAGATGGAATATAGGGCATTTTGGGGTTTGTTTGAATTGTTCTACATGATCTTGAAATGATGGATACAGGCCATGTTATATTAATCAACATTTATAAAAATGTATGGTGAAAAATGTAAATCATTGACCATGGTTAGTAGCAATGCTTCAATATTTGTACATCAATTTTAACAAATTAACCATCCATATGTAAAATGTTATTAATAGGGGAAAGGGGAAAGGGGAGAGGATGTTGGGTATATAGGAATCCCATATATTCAGAATGTAACTTTTCTGTAACCTAAAACTTCTTTGAAGATAAAATGAAAAAAAAAAAGACACTGGAGGAATAAATGGAAGAAAATGTCACTGTACATACAAGACAACATATCTTTCAGTGATGAAAGACATAATGTCAATTTTTTTTAATTTAATTTTTTATTATTTCAAATTTTTAAAAAAAATTGTATTTGTTATTTTTAAAACTATTAATTTTATTTCATTTTCTTAATAAATTTTTTGGTTATCTTTTGGCTTCATTTTTGGACAAGCTTTGAATCACAGAAGGGTTACAAATGTGGCAGAGAAAGATCATTAATATGCGGTGTCAATGATGGGGGATGCATGGAGGAGGTTCACCTAGGGCATAACTATAAGGCATATGAATGTTTCCATTGGGCATTGCCACAGTGGGTGGAGATTCACACTATAACCAAAAGAATACCAAATTTCTATCTTGGGGAGCACTGCCACATTCTCTAATGGGAGAGGAAGAATCCCCCAAGTACATGGGCAATGACAAATGAAGGAGGATGGTCCATTGATGGGCCCTTGACATTGATAACTGTACTCATGAAACTTTTCTTTTGAAAGTGAAAGTTAGCCTAGTATTATATGTTGCCTAAGAGTTACCTCCTGAGATCTTCCTTGTTGCTCAAATGTGACCTGTCTCTAGGTCAAACTCAGCATATACATGCACTACCTTCCCCTGAGTGTGGGACATGACTCCTGGGGATGTACCTCCCTGGCACCAAGGGATTACTACCAAGCACCTAGTAGCAATGCAACTGGGAAAGCATCTTGACCAAAAGGTGGAATGGGTAAAGACAAATGAATTTATATGGCTAAGAGACATCAAAGTGAATTTGGAGGTCATTCCAGAATTTATGTTTATATACATCTCAGCAGAATCTCTTTGACTACCACAGTAAATATTGCCTTAAATAACTGGGCTCCTGAGGGCTCTAGGGACATTCAGACACTATAGGCAAGGCTGACATCTCAGGAGTTTGGTGCCCTGCCACTTTGCCTTACTTTGGAATTTATTCTCCTCAATGTGACATAGTTGGACTCAGTTGTGATTTCCCTACATTTGGCCCTTTTATCCTTCTATTTGAACTTACAATTAATACTATCTTGGTAGGTGTACATTAAAGAGACTTAAATCTTTGAGCTGTCCATATACCTGCTGGGCCCTGAAACTCAAGAGTTCAACACCTACTCTCCAGTTTATTGGACTTACCCAGGACAACTAACAAGGAAATGATGATGCACAACATTCCCAAGGAACAGAGAGAGTCTACAACTGCAAGTGAGATAGTCCCATCCTGCTGCCCCATGGGATCTAAGCCCCCTCTCAATTAGAGGCAGAGTGGACATCACAATCCCAGAATCCTCAGTATTTTAGAATGAATGATGGACTAGAGTAGACTTACTGTTATTCTGGGTAGACTTAATTTTATTCTAGCAATGAAAGAACTTTTATAATTGATTTGTGGGCAGTGGTCACTGGAGCTTCTGAGGGGAAGAGGAGAGAGAAAAATAGGTGTAATATAGGTGCATTTTTGGGACACTGAATTGTCATGAATGACATTGCAATGACAGTTGCAGGCCATTATATATCTTGTCATAACTTACAAAATTGGGAGTTTAAACTTTAATGTAAAAAGGTTAAACTTTAATGTAAACTATAATGCATGGTTAGTGGCAATATTCCAATGTGTGTTCATCAATTTTATCAAATGTACCACACTACTGAATGATGTTAATGTGGGAAATTGTGGGAGGGTTAGGGAGTAGGGCACATGGGAATCCCCTCCATTTTTATGTAATAGTTATTTAATCTAAGTATCTTTTTAAAATGAAAAAAATATATATATATATAAAGTTCTGTCACCTCAGAATTGTTAGTAATGATAGAATAATAGAATAATGAAAAATGTTGCTCATTATTGGGTTCTTATAATATTACTAACCAAATGTAGACTGTTTATTCCATTTTTCAAAACACATATAAAAACTTTTGACATAAATGTTATGATATAAGTAGTTGAAAAGTTGCAGTGGGGATACAAGCATCAGTCTTCCAATGAATAAATGTGACAGAAATATAGAGTCCCTGGGAATCAGAGGTTAGAAGTTGAATGGGGAGGCAGCAATGACACTCACAAGTCCTTTAGAAAATCCTCTGCATATGTTCCCTGAAGATCCAAGACATAGAGTGGAGGGGCCAGGTCATTCCATGTGAGCAGAGAGAGTTATGGGGCAAAGGATGACCATGCCTATACTCAGGCCAGCTGCATTCTCTGCTGGAGACACAGGTGAAGGGACATCCTGACCTAACATCAGGAATCAATCCATTCATAAAGACTAGTTCTAGTTGTCTCTGAACAAATTTTCCTTCTCAATTTTGTTATTTCATAGCAGGGAGTCAGTTCATTTGGCACTTACTTATAAAATTCCCTACAATCCTGGCATGAGGTTGTACTTAAGCCAGCAAAGTTTATTCATCATGGTGGAATTGCATGCTAGCTTCTGGTGTAGGAATCTGAGTCTTTCAGGCAAGGACACCTGATGAATGAGCCCTGTGTCAGGTGACCCTGCATCTCAACTCGGTACATTTATGAGACCTTGAAGTCTAGAATTCAACCTCTGACTATTGACAACCTACTTAATGTAAGGTCTGCACAAAACTTTCCCCTGTGCAATGTACCCTTATACTTTGTGTAGGATGGCTTTCCCAACAATCACATCAGTGCTTTCCATCTCCCCCAGATTCCTTTCTGCTCCTTCTGCCTTCCCTTCTCAGAGGGTCACATGCATGGCTTCTTCAACTCACTTTGTGCATTTTGGTTGGAAGGATGAAGCACATGGCACACATCACACAGGGGAAGGTCCAGCTTATGCAGAGGTTCAGTCCACAGAATCCTGGGGGTCCCTATGCTGGCACCTTTCCCTGTACAGGGCTGGTATCCTTGTCTCCCTCCCACTTTGCCCCTGCCTGGTTATTTGCAGCTCCTAACTCTGAGTCCAGCCTTGCCTTCCTGATTTTGACACAATTCTGCTCTATTTGACTCTCCATGGACAGCCTGACCAAGAGGCAGAGGGAAGCTGTAGGCAGGAAGGATGGAGTCCCATTACAAGACCAGCTGCTAGAGTAACAGTGAGAAGAGACAGAGGAAGGCATGGGAAGGGAATTGGTGCCCCAGGCACCACTGGAAAACCTCCACCAGAGTCTTGGGAAAAGAAGTAGGGTTGGAAAACCTGATTTGGAGGCAAGGTCCTGTAAGGAGGATGGGGCTGCTGTTCAAATTTAAACAAGAGCAGCCACTTTCCCAGAGTGGACCCTAGACCCAGCTCTCTCAAACCCTTGGAGTCTGCCCTGCAGCTCTATTTCTGATTGTGTGTGTTTCCTGATATAAGTTTTCTTGGCACTTGTCCTTCCTTTCACTGTCCTTGGTGTCCTTGGCACACCCAGCAAATTACTTGCTCTTGTACTTAAAAGCCACCCTGGGACCCATGAATATCATAGCTCTCATTCCAGTGTCTGGGTGGGACATGGAAACAAAAGGTCTTAGCTAACCAGGACAATCACATGCAGTAGGTGTGTCGTGGACCCTTTTGATATCTATTGAAGTGTGCACTGCTGGTTCATGGCCCACCTTTCCCCTGAAGACTTGCATTTTTGTTTTGAAGACATAAGTAATGTTTATTCATAAACAAAATAGGCTTATTTTTACATTTAGCTCCCAGAGAAATTTACCCCTTAAGGCCCACTGCCAGCATTTATGTATCATAATATTGTTTTCTATTTTATTTTATTATTTTTTCTTTCTTTCTTTATTTTTCTCTCTTTTTTATGTTGTGGGAGTTGTGGGAGGTGTGGGAGGTGGGGAACATGGGAATCCCTGTAATTTCTGAGTAATAATTAGGTAATCTAAGCACCTTAAAAAAAATATATATATATATATATATAATAACATTTATGTAAGAAAATGCACATATATGCATATGTATTTATATATCATTTTACAAATATTGGTATGTACTGTGAAAAATCTTGATTTTTACCAAGACTTGCATTTTGACCCTGTCAGAGCCAGCTTTTTAAATTTCATCCCTGTTCCTGATAGCTGGAAATGTGTTTACTAAAATTTCTTCTCTTAAGCAACTATGAAATTTCTAATACACTAATTAAGCTAGTTTTCTATTAATCTAATTATAGAAAGTTACTCTTTGTTCCTCATTCTCTGAAGGATATAAACCAGACCTCAGTTTTTACAGGAATAAGAAAATGTCTCAAAGCAAACCCACACAGAATGATATAAGGAATACCTTATGACCCAGTAAATCTGTAACTTTTCTCAGAGACTAAAAACTTATTATCCTTGAGCAGTTAGCACAATATTTAAACTGTGGTTTATTAGCCACTGAAACCAAGGTCAAGTGGAACATGCTTAAGACAATACAGGATTGACAAATTGCATATACCCTCCTCACAAGATCCTGGTATCACATTTTTTTACTTGTACTTCTTTTCACCTACCCCTTTTCTCTTTTTTGCCTATAATAATGCTATCTCCTATTTTGACTATGAACTAGTGTGGGGAAGATTCTCCCAATTCTTTATTTGTACACTCACAATAAATCACCTTTTCACTGAGAGAGATATTTCTTCTTTTTGGTCCTGCATCAGGTGGGCCCTTCTATTGGAAATGAGCCATGCTATGGTAACAATTTGGTGAGCAAATCAGGAGTCACACTGCTCTGTGGTGCATGCCCTAAAGCAAACCAATCCATATGTTGTCAATAATTGAGCTTTCCTGGGTCCCACAGCTCTGTATCCAGCAGTTGCCTTGGGATTTCCCTGGATGAACAAGGCTGTAGGTTCTGGGTGAGGTTTCTGCTTTGGCAGACTCAGGGTGCTTTGTGTGAAGGTGATTTTGAAGCTGGGTTTTCCTCTGTGCTAGGTAAGTGTATAAAATTCTTATTGATCTGATCTGTGTTTACTTTTACTTTGTCAGTCTGCTCACGCCATAAGTCAGATTTAGGATTTGTCTGTTGATTTTATATTTTGAAATTGGGGAACCTGATGACTTTGAGGAGCTCCTGTTCTTCATTTTCTGTCTTTGTCATGTCTATTGGTGTTGCCTTACCATGGGAAACTCTCAGAATGTGCCAGCTATATCACCTCTGGGTTGTACATTGAAAAATTGGTCTAAACTTGGAGGAGACTCCCTTAAGAAAAAGAAAATGATTTTCTATAGCAATGTTGCCTGCACACAGAATAAATTGGATGACAGTGAAAAGTAATTTTAAAATGAGTCTTGGCAATGCTATCTTGCAATTGGATTTGTTTTGTAAAAGAAATCATGGGTAGAATTTAACTGCTGCAGAAGTGAAAAAACTTAGTAAGATTAATGTTTTCTGTTCTGTTTCCATGTTAATTCTAATGGGATCTGGATAGACACATTAATGAAATTGGTGCTGGGGAGTGGGTGTGGTTCAGTTGTTGAGTGCCTGCCTCAGATATATGAGGTTTTGGGTTCAATTCACATTACCTCCTAAAAAACAAAACCAAAAATAAAAATAAAAATAAAATAAAACTGGTGCTGTTAAAGTTTAGTAAATATTGAACTGTAGAGTGCTATCAAAGAAAAAGAGAAAAAAATTAAAAATGCTATCTGCTTTTGTAAGCCAGCAGTTAAATCATGGCTTAGTCCTAAGAGCAACCAGCCCCCCTAACTTGTCTCCAGAGAACTGCATCAGAAATGGGTCCTTGTAAATATTTCATAATATATCTCTCTGAAATACTGCTAAAATAGTAAACTAAAGAAAGCAGGAGAACTTGGTGGAAGATGGTGATGGTTTAGGTGGCACTCACAATTTCTCTCCTGGAAGATGGCTGATTGGGGACAGTATCCTGCCCAGGTGGTCTGTTCTGGGAGTCTGCAAAGTGAGAACCTTGGGGACATTGATCTGGAGGGAGCTGGACAGCGAGGTGGACTGCTTAATATAAAATCATGAGATTTTTACTGAGCTGTAAATTGTGGATGCAGATGGCTAAGCCCCACCCTCCTGACAACCCAGTGAGAAGGAGCACTCTCTGAGAGTGGGAGGGTCCTGACAAAGGGTGAAAGGGGTTTCTCTGTCGGTTTGGCTGCCTGGACCCCCTTGGAGTTTTTGGTGAGCAAACCAGCTGGCTAGAACTGGTGCTGGGCTGAGGAGAGAGGTGAATTTGCTGAGGAAGCCTGATTTACTGAACAGCCATGGGGCACAGAGGGTTGGCTTGGGAGAGGGAGGAGCCAGCCAGCTTTATAGTTCCATGCTGAGTATCAGAGTCTCAGAACCCCTGCGGGGAGTCAGGCAGTGGAAACTGTTAGCTAAGTTTCCATGAGCATATTTAGGGTCCCCTCGGCAGAGGAGGTGGTCCAGAAGAGGTCTTATTTTGGGTCCCTTATTTCTTCAAAAAAATTTTTTAAACTTAATTTAATCACTAAAATCTGCCTCAAAACATGCAGAGAGAAAGCTTCAGGGTAATTGATTGATGAACGCAGGCTGAGAGGCTCCATAAGGGCCCAAGAAGGAACACTGTTTTTCCTTAGCTTTGTTTGACTGCATGCTTCTGTGTTTGTTTGGTTTTTCTTTGTTGGTTTGTTTCTTGCTATTCCTCTCCCCCTTTTTTAAAATTAGGTGCTGCTAGCTCATTTCTTCTTTGCTGTGCATCTTTTTCCTTGATTTTCCTTTCCCAGCACATAGTGATTTTGTCTACCAATGCTATCTCTTTTCCTTCCTTCATCTTTCCACCTTCTGCTTTCTGTTGTGGTTCTTACATTCACACTTTTTAAATCAGTTATCAACTTCATGGGTGTTGATTTCTATCTTGTCTATTCTGTTTTCTTTCCCTTTTTAAAAATTAACTTTTCCCTTTAAGCCCTTTCTTTACTCTTTCCCTTTCTCTTCATCATTCTGGCCTTTTAAATCTTTCTATATGTTTTTCTCTATTTGATTTTTCATTCCATTGTAAGTACTCCACTTCTTTTCCTCTATTACTCTACACTCCTTACATGAGATAAATATTCATTTAACTAAGTCTGATACAGCTCCTCCTCTAACTTTTATCAATATTACTATTTTCCTTTTTCCTTTCTTATCTCTTTCAATTCCTCTGGCCCTAATCCTTTTCCTTCAAAGGAACCTAGAAAAAAGCAAGGAAATACAACAAGAAGAACAAAGTGTCAAAGAGAAAACTTAACACACACACAGACCGACCAGCTAAATAAAACTCTGGAGCAGAGAGAGAAGATAACCAACTGAATAAATACATCAAGATAAAATGATGACCAGAGGGCAACAAAAAATTACAAACCATACTGAGAATCAGGAAGACATGGACCATTCGCATGAACAAACTAAAAACCAGGAAGAGATGCAGAACATTGAACAACTAATCAAAGCTGTCCAAACAAATATAATGGACCAACTTGCTGAAGTGACAGAAGAGATTAAGGATATTAAGAAGACACTGGGAGAACATACTGAAGAAATTGCAAACATACATAAAAAGATAATGGATATGAGGGTGATTAATGGCACAATCCAAGAAATGAAAAAGAAGCTGGATTCACATAACATCAGATTTGAACAGGCAGAAGAAAGAATTAGTGATGTGGAAGACAGTACATCTGAAATCAAACATATAGTAGAACAGATAGATAAAAAGATTGAAAAAATCCGACAGGGACTTAAGGATTTAACCGACAACACAAAATGTACCGACATACACATTATAGGCATCCCAGTAGGAGAAAAGAAGAAAAGGGAACAGAGGGAGTGTTGAAGGAAATAATGGCTGAAAATTTCCCAATCCTATTGAAGGATATGGATGCATGTGTCCAGGAAGCACAGCATACCCCAAAGAGTATAAGTACCAACAGGCCTACTCCAAAGCATATAATCATCAAAATGTCCAATGCTCAAGACAAAGAGAAAATACTCAAGGCAGCATGAGAAAAGAGAACCATCACATAAAAGGGATGCACAATAAGATCAAGTGCTGATTTCTCATCGGAAACCATGAAGGCAAGAAAACAGTGGTATGACTTAGTCAAAATACTAAAAGAAAAAAATTTCCAGTCATGAATTCTCTATCCAGTAAAGCTGGCATTCAAAAATGATTGAGAGTTCAAAATATTCACAGATAAACAGAAATTAAGAGAATATGCCAATAAGAAAACTGCACTTCAAAAAATACTAAAGAAAGTTATTCATGTTGAAAGGAAAAAACAGGAGAGAGAAATTTGGAGGAGAGTGTAACAACAACAACAACAAAAAAGATAAATAAACACAACATAAGACATACATAAACCCAAAGAAAATATGGCTGATGTAAGAAATTTGTTGCGAGTAATAACACTGAATGTTAATGGATTAAACTCACCAGCCAAGAGACCCAGATTGGCAGAATGGATAAGGAAATATGACCCATCTATATGTTGTCTACAAGAAACCCACCTTCGACCCAGGGATTCAAGGAGGCTGAAAGTGAGTGGCTGTAATACAGTTTTACAAGCAAACAATAACCAAAAAAGGGCAGGAGTAGCTATCTTAATACAGACAAAATAGACTTTAAATGCAAAACTATTGTAAGAGACAAAGATGGACTCTATATATTAGTAAAAGGGGTAATCTTCCAAGAAGAGAGAACAATCATAAACATTTATGCATCTAACCAGGGTGCCTCAAAATACATGAGGCAAAAACTGGAAAAAGTAAGTGGAGACTTAAATGCCTCTACAATTATAGTGAGGGACTTTAATAAACCATTATCACCATTAGACAGAACGTCTAGACAATGAATCAATAAGGAAGCAAAGACTCTGAATAATACATCAGAGGACCTGGACTTAACAGACATATACAGAATGCTGCACCCAAATACAGTGGAATATACATTCTTCTCGAGTGCACATGGGTCATACTCCAAGATAGACCAAATGCCAGGACACAGAACAACTCTCAATGAATTCAGAAAGATGGAGATTATACAAAGTAACTTCCCTAACCACAATGGAATGAAATTGGAAATCACTAAGAGCTAGAGAACCAGAATAGGCACAAAGAAAGGAAGGAAAACAACACACTCTTAGACAAACAGTGGATCAAGGCAAGAAGACAGTAGTATGATAGAGTCAAGGTACTGAAAGAAAAAAAAAAGAAATCAGTAACCACCTCAAATCGAGTGAAAATGACAACACAACATATCAAAATTTATAGGATGCAGCCAGAGCTGAACTGAGAGGGAAAATCATAGCCATAAATGCATATATTAAAAAAGAAGAAAGAGCTAAAATTGAAGACCTAACTGCACACTTGGAGGAATTGGAAAAACTACAAAATAATCCCAAAGGAAGTAGAAAGAAAGAAATAACAAAGAATAGAGCAGAATTAAATGAAATAAAAAATAAGAAAGCACTAGAAAAAATAAACAAAAGCAAAAGCTGGTTCTTTGAGAAGTTCAATGAAATTGACAAACATTTAGCCAGAAAAACAAAGAAAAAGAGAGAGCAGATGCAAATACACAAAAAAAGGAATGAAGAAGGGGATATCACTACTCACCCCACCAAAATAAAGATTATCATAAGAGGATAATTTGAAAAATTATATGCCAACAAGAATGATAACTTAGAGGAAATGGACAAAATCCTAGAAGCTCACAAGCAGCCTACAGTGACAAAAGAAGAAATTGATAAATTCAACCTTCCAATTTCAATTAAAGAGATGGACTCAATCATCAAAAATCTCCCAACTAAGAAGAGCCCAGGACCAGATGGCTTCACAGCTGAATTCACCAACAATTCTGGAAAGAACTAGCACCAATCATGCTTAAGTTCTTCCAAAAAATAGAAATAGAAGGAACATTGCCTACCTCATTCTATGATGCCAACATTACCCTAATGCCAAAGCCAAACAAAGTTACCACAAGAAAGGAAAATTACAGACCAATTTCTATAATGAACCTAGATGCTAAAATCCTCAACAAAATACTTGCTATTTGCATTCAACAACAAATCAAAAGAATTATACACTATGATCAAGTGGGTTTCATCCCGAGTATCCAAGGATGTTTCAGTATAAGAAAATCAAACAATGTAATACACCACATAAACATATTGAAAGAAAAAAAATCACATGATCATCTCTATAGATACAGAAAAAGCATTTGACAAAATACAGCACACTTTCCTGATAAAAACACTGCAAAATATAGGAATAGAAGGAAACTTTCTGAACATGATAAAGGGTACATATGAACAACACAAAGCTAACACCATCTTCAATGGTGAAATCCTAAAAGCCTCCCCTCTGAGATCAGGAAAAAGACAAGTATGCCCACTATCACCACTATTATTTAACATTGTCTTAGAAGTACTTGCTTGAGCACTGAGCCAAGGAAAAGATATAAAATCATCCAAATTGGAAAAGAAGTAAAATTTTCATTATTTACAGATGACATGATCCTGTACATAGAAAGCCCTGAGAAATCTACGACAAAGCTTCTAAAACTTATAAAGGAGTTCAGTAACATTGCAGGCTATAAGATCAATGCTCAAAAATCAATAACATATCTGTACAACAATAACGAGTAATCTGAGGCAGAAATCAAGAAAAAAATACCATTTACAATAGTAACTAAAAGAATCAAATACCTAGGAATAACTTTAACTAAAGATGTAAAGAACTTATATACAGAAAACCACACAACACAGTTAATGGAAATCAAAGACAACTTAAATAAATGGAAGAATATTCCCTGTTCATGGATAGAAACATAAAACATCATCAAGAAGTCTATCCTACCCAAACTAACCTACAGATTTAATGCAATCCTAATAAAAATAAACACTGCATTTTTTCAGGAATTGGAAAAACTAACTACAAAATTTATTTGAAAGTTTAAGAGGCCCCAAATCACCAAAGACATATTGCAAAAGAAAAATGAAGTTGGAGGTATCACACTACTTGACTTTAAAACATAATACAAAGCTACAGTGGTGAAAAACGCATGGTATTGGCACATGGATAGACATATTGAACAATGGAACCAAATTGAGAGTTGTGATATAAATCCTCACATATACAGTCATCTGATATTCAACAAGACCACCAAGCCCATTCAGTTGGGAGAGAATGGCCGCTGCAACAAGTGGTGCTTGGAGAACTGGATATACATATCCAAAAGAATGAAAGAGGAACACCATCTCACACCTTATATTAAAATCGACTCAAGATGGATCAAAGATCTAAATATATGAGCCAAGACCATAAAGACCTTTGAAGATAATGTAGGGAAGCATCTACAGGACCTTGTAATAATTAATGGTTTCATGAACTTCATAACCAAAGCATGAGCAACAAAAGAAAAAAATAGATAAATGGGATTTCCTCAAAATTAAAGACGTTTGCACCTCAAAGAATATTATCAAGATAATAAAAAGGCAGCCTACCGAATGGGAGAAAATATTTGGCAACCATATATCTGATGGGAGCCTAATATCCTGCATATATAAAGAAATCTTACACCTCAAAAATAAAGACTAACAACCCATTTAAAAAATGGGCAAGTGACCCAAAAAGACACTTCTGCAAGGAAGAAATACAAATGGCCTAAAAGCACATGAAAAAAATGCTTCACATCTCTCCCTATTAGAGAAATGCAGATCAAAACTACAATGAGATACCATCTTAAACCCATTAGAATGGTGGCAATTAAAAATCAGCTGACTATAAGTGTTGGAGAGGATGTGGAAGAATGGGAACCCTCATCCACTGTTTGTGGGATTGTGGAATGGTCCAGCCACTGTCGAGGACAGTTTGGTGGTTCCTCAAAAAACTGACTATAGATCTTCCATATGATCCAGCAATCTCACTGATGTGTATATACCCAGAAGAACTGAAAGCAAAGACATGAACAGATATATGCACACCAATGTTCATAGCGGCATTGTTCACTATTGCCAAAAGTTGGAAACAACCCATCAACAGATGAATGGATAAACAAAATGTAGCACATACATACAATGGAATATTCCTCAGCTGTAATAAAGAATAATTGCTCACACATGGGATAACATGGATGAATCTGGAAGACCTTATGTTGAGTGAAGCAAGCCTGGCATTGAAGGATGAACAGTACATGACCTCACTGATATGAATTACAAAAATTGAACAGTCTCTGAGAACTATTGTTTGAAAGATAGGTGTACAAGAAAGAGAAAGAGTAGAGAAGTTGTGAGCCATCACCTATATGGACATAACCTATATTAAAGTGATAGGACAGGTGGGTAACGATATATTGGGTTGGGTGTTGCAGGTTGACAGGTGGATAGATTGGGAAGTGTGGTTTAGAATACCCAGGATATTGAGGGGAGAGATGGGAGAAGAACCAGGTGAACACTTGGGATTTCTGGATATGAGGTTGAAAGTACAGAGGTGGGCATGCTTTTATGGCAATATGACAAGGAAGTGTCACTACTTTAGGGTGTTGGTTGGGGGGGGGGCATTCGAGACAGGGTACATCTGGAGCAGGCTTCTGGGAGTGTGTGAGTGTTCATCCTGTCATAATGTGTTGTATGAGTGGGTGGAGACACACACAATGAGCCAGAAGGAGATGGACTTGCATCATTGGGAGGACAAATTTCCTCAGAAATAGGCAGATGGGTGTCTGTTTAGAGCAAGGGTGGCTCCTAATAGTGGAAGACAAACCAGTGTGTCATGACCTCTTGTTGCATGTAACTATGAATCTTGTCATCCAATGAGTCAAGACAGGGGGCTTTCGGGGTAGAGAGGAGAAACAGAATAGATCAAACGGGGTATTTAGTTGTCACGGGAAATGTTTTTCATTACCTTACAGTGATGGACACAAGACATGGTAAATGTCATCAAAATTTACAAAAATTCTTTCATCTAAAATGTAAATCATATTGTAATTGACTATGTTTAGTAGCTATGTTTCACTATCTGTATATCAGATATAACAATGCTACCAACTACATACAAAAAGGATTTAATATGGGATGAAGAAAGGGGGAGGAGGTTGGGTATATGAGAGTGTCCTGTATTCTGTGTGTGATTTTGCTGTGACCTAAAACTTCTTTGAAAATTAAATGAAAAATAGACTCTGGGGAGTGAGAAGGTGAAGGTGGCATGGTACAGACTGGACACCAGATACTGCAGTGATAAAAGACAAAATGTCAAAAAAACGTTTTTATTTATTTTTTTATTTTTTCATCATTTTTTTTTTGAATAACCCAATCCTTTAATTTTATTTTACTTTATTTTTTTTTAAGTTCTCATGAATTTTATCTCTTACATTTAAACACCATTACTATTTCATTTTCCTATTAATTGTATTTGGCTAATGTATTGGCTTCATCTTTAAAGAAGGTTTGGATCACAGAAGGGTGAAAACTGGGGTGGGAAAGGATCATTGTTAGGGGTGTCAGGGATGGGAGGTGCATGGGTGGAAATTCACCTGAACATACATAAAAGGTATGAATAAAATTGTTCAAATGCTCATGGGACATGGTTACAGTGGGTGGAGAATCACTCAATAAAGGAGATAATACTGAATTCCCATCCTGGAGAGCTCTGCCATATTCTCCAAGGGAGTAGCAACAGTCCCTCTGGTGCAGGGGCAGTGTCTGGCAAAGGAGGATGATCCACTGATGGGCTCTTGTTATTGATGAGTCTCTGTTCTTGAAATTGAAACTTAGCCTATTGTTATGGGGTGTCTAAGTGTTGCCTCCTGAGAGCCTCCTTGTTGCTCAAATGTGGCCTCTCTCTAAGCCAAACTCAGCATATGAATGCATTACCTTCCTCCCAGCATGGGACACGACTCCCAGGGATGAGCCTCCCTGGCAATGAGGAATTACTAACAAGTGCCAACAGGCAATGCAACTGGAAAAAGACCTTGAATAAAAGGGGGAAAGGTAAAGGAAAATGAGTTCATATGGCTATGAGACTTCAAAGTGAGTAGGGAGGTCATTCCAGGCATAACACTTATGCAAATCTCAGTTGGACCTCATAGGCTTCCAATGTGGATTTCACCCCAAACAGAGCTGAGGGCTCTGGAGACATCCAGGTCCTATATCAGGGTGGATAGCCCCAGAGTTTTGTGCCTTATCAGTGGGCCCTACTTTTGAATCCTTGCCCCTAAGAATGATGGAGTTGGACCCAAATATGTCTTCCCAGCACATGGTCCATCTGTCCCTTCTATTCAAACCTATATGTGGTGCCAGAGTATGTAGGTGTACTTCCAGAGACCAGAGTCTTTGGGCTGTTCATGTGCCAGCTGGGGCTGGAATCTTGGTGGAGCTGCAACTCCTACTCTACAGCTCAATGGACACACCCTGGACACCTGTTGGGGAGATGATGATGGACAATGGCCATCCCAGAGAATGGAGAGAATCTGCAGTTGTGGGCAGGATAATCCCATCCATCTTATCCATGGGATATAAGTCCCCTCTCACTTGGAGGTGGAGTGGACATCACCATCTCAGACTCCTCAGGATTGGGGGAAGTGCTGTGGACTGGAGTGGACTTATTGGTATTCTGTTATAGACATATTGGGATTCACACAATGGAGGTAATTGCAGCATTGATGTGGAGCCAATGGCCACTGAATGCTTGGGGGCAGGGAGAGGGAAAAACAGTTGTAATACAGTGGCTTTTTGGGGACTTGGGAATTATCCTGGGTGGCATTGCAATGACAGATATAGGCCATTTTATATCATCATATAATATGCAGAACTCTGTGGGAGAGAGTGTGGTTTACAATGTGAACTATGGTCCATGCTTAGTGGCAAGGTCCCAAGATGTGTATATCTATTGTAGGTGATGTACCACTCTAGTGAAGGAAGTTTATGTGGGAGGTTGTGGGATAGGTGGGAGGTGGGGCATATGGGAATCCCTACAATTTTTGTGTAACATTTTTGTAATCTAAGTATCTTTTAAAAATAAATAAATATATATATTATTAAAAGAAAAGAAAGCATACATTTCTGAAAAATATCCCCTATTAATGATCAATGTTCCAGTATTGCATACTATTATATATTTGAAATTAAGAGACATTATTTTTGCAAAGAATCAAATTAATTCACCACCAAGTGCACTCTAGACCACAGCTCCTCCCCCAATCCTGAGGGGACTTGGATGGTGATGTCCACTCCACCTCCAAGTGAGAGAGGGCTAATATCCCATGGATATAATGGATGGGATTATCTTGCCTTCAGCTGCAGGCCCTCTCTGTTTCCTGGGATGGCTCTTGCCCATCGTCGTCTCCACGCCAGGTTACTTGGATGAGTCCATTGAGCTGTAGGGTAGGAGTTGCAGCTCCACTGAGATTCCAGGCACAGCTGGCACATAGGTGGGCCAGAAGATACAGTCTCTGGAAGTACACCTAAAAACTCCTGCATCACATTTTAAGTAGAAATTTGAGTAGTAGTTGGAGTAGAAGGGACTGTTGGACCATGTGCAAGGATGACTTGTTAGAGTCCAACTCTGTCACTCTCAGGAACACAGATGCCAATGAAGAGCCCACTAATTAGGCATCAATCTCTGGGGCTATCCCCACTTGTATAGGGCCTGGGTGTCACCAGAGCCCTCAGGGGTCCTCAGTGTGGGGTGATATCCACTTTGGTGTTCTATGAGATCCTACTGAGGTGTGCATAAGCAAAATGTGGCACATACATACATTGGAATATTACTCAGCTGTTAGAAGAAATAAAGTGCTAACACATGGAATAACATGGATGAATCTTGAAGACCTTATGTTGAGTGAAGCAAGAGAGGCATTGAAGGAAGAACAGTTTATGACCTCATTGATTTGAATTGAGGTAAGATAACAGTTTCTGAGAACCACTGACTGAAAGATAGGCTAACAAGGAAGAAAGAGAGAAGGGTAGGCTGTGAGCCATCACCCATATGGACATTATCTGTGGTAAATTGAAAGAGTATAGTTACACATTGAAGGATAGGACAGGTGGGTAGAGACTTTACTGGGTTCGGTGGTGCAAGATTAACAGGTTGGTAGATTAGGAAGGACAGGTTAGAATAACCAGGACATGTAAATATGAATCTTGTCATCCCATGAGCCAAGAGAGGGAAGAGTCATATGCCCCAGGGGGTGGGGAGGAAGGAACAGAAAAGATCAAATGGGGTATGTAGTGGTCATGGAAAATATTCTTCATTATCTTACATTAATGGACACAGGACATGGTAAATATCATCAAAAATTATTAAACTGTACAGTCTAAATTGTAAACTATACTGTAAACCACTGAAAATTTTTAATTGCTTTATTTTACTATCTGTATAACAGTTATAACAATGATAACATCCATAAAAAGAAAATAAAGGTTTTGATATGGGGTGGAGAAGGGGGAGGAAGGTTGGGTATGTGGGAGTCTCTAGTATTCCATGTGTTACTTTGCTGTGACTTAAAACTTCTTTGAAAATTAAATTGAAATTTGGGAGACACTGGAGAATGAGAGGGGGAAGGTTTCACGATACACTGGACATCCGATATTACAGTGATAAAAGGAAAAAAGAATAATTTCTTTTAAAAAAAGGATTTTTTCCCATTTTTTCAAATGTCCCAGTCCACTAATTATATTTTATTATTAGTTTAGTTTCCTTTTTTTCTTCTTCTGAGTCTCCTTGTAATTATCTCTTGCATTTAAAATTATCATTATTATATCTTTTTCCTATTAATTTTATTTTGTTATTATATTGGCTTCATATTCAAGGAAGGTTTG
>JAQZBX010029768.1:0-27022 GCA_029593785.1 Cabassous unicinctus
ACAATGAGAAGATTCCCCAATATTTCTTTCATGTGATTGAGGAAGAAGATTGTGATGTACAGTCTCCATAGCATCCAGTCCTTGGGAAACTCAGTGAGCAATAATTTCATTATGATTTTCACATTGGAAAATTTCTTAGGCATGGTTTTTCATATCTAGTGAAAACATAAAAATATGATAATTACATCACTCACATACAGCTTCAGAATATTTCTCACTTTGTTTTTCTCTCAATGATTCTTTTCTATTCTGAGGATTATTTTCAAGGTCATTAGTGTATCACCAGGAAAAAAAGATTACTTGACATGCCCATATATGAAAGTTTCCATTCTTTTTCATGGAATGGAGGAAATTGGAATTTTTGGAAATAATAGAGGAGTTACTTTTGTCATTCATACTTGGAAATCTGTGTTAGTTCTTGTGATGGTGTGTAGATATTTGGCTAAGCAAGCACTGTTGTGATGGTTATTTAAGGAAATTTTGTGGACTTATTTCATCAGTAAGTTGATTGCATCTATGACAGTTTATATCTCCAATCAACTGAGATTTCCTTCAACAAGGAGAAACATCTCATCTAATCAACTGAGGACTTTAAAAGGAGACTTAATGATTTCAGCAGTTAGAAGAGAGAATTTACATCTCTACTTCAGCAAGCTAGCCTCTCCTGTATAACTCAACTCAACTGGTTTGGAGTCTGCTCTATGATTTTGGATTTAGGCTTCCCCACAGTCACGTGATAAAATTTTAGTAAAAATCTCCTAATATTTACAAATATCTCCTGTTACTTCTGATTCCCTAGAGAACCCTGAATAATACAGTTCCTATGGAGTGAATTGCTATATGTTGCATCATGGAAACATGGCTCATGTCCAAAAAAAAATTCTCAGCAAATGACTGCTTTATTACTTACACTAGACAAACAGTCCAGAAGCGCTGGGGAAGTGATCCCACTGTTGCCAGTCCCCCAGGGATGTCAAAAACAACATTTTGACACCTGCAGACCATAGGAAGGGTCAGGCAAGGACTGGAGGATGGCCACTTGGTATGTCCATGACTTCTCCTGAAGTCCACCCCTCAGACTCTCAACCAGCCTAATCTTCCACATTAACTTTCACAACATAAGCCCACCTCCCACCATGGACAAAAGGGTGGAGACAAGTGTGTAGGTGGATCAGGCCTAGCAGCCATGACTCTCAACAATGTATAAAATAAAAGTTTAGGAACACCAGCAGCTTCAGCACATTAGCAGGGCTTTGCTTATGCCTTTCATTACTCCAAATAGGGTGATCAGGCCTGTCTTGAGTAATGGTTGCATCCTTGCCCACCAGCCCTCTAGGAGCCAGCTGAAGAGTTCCTGCAAAGAATCTGCTTGTACTCTTTGCAACCAGTGGGCATGCTGTTGGATTTTAGTCACCTGTTCTGTCTCCTCTGAGATATTAATGAACATACACTGAAGGTGTTAGCAATAGTACATATGGCTCCTTGTTGGGCTAGGAGGAAGTCTAAGGCAATGTGATTTTGGATCTTGGTGTAGTCATTCACAGGCAAGACAAATGGGTCCTATGACACAGAAGTAGAGGAAGGAGTCAGATGGTAGATTTAGCAGTTGGATAATTTCCCTGCAGCCATAATGGCTTCACATCAGTTGGAAAGGGTGTTTTCCTTCCAGGTTGCTGCAAAGCCAAATCTGTATGAAACAGGAGTAGGGAGTATAAACAAATCCTGACATGGTGGTCATGCAACCACTTCCCATGGTAGACACTTTTCAGTAACTTATCTTTACATTCTAAGGCCACCCAATCTGTCTGTCTCTTGCCATGAGCTATAACCTCACCACTTTGCCCTTGATCTGAGTGCATTGCTGATATCTTTTGGCCCAACTTCTTCCCTTCCTGGTAGATGAGAGCTCTCAGGATTCCTCAAATGTATTCCATGATGTTCACAAGGGGATTGTTGGCCCACCCAACCAGGGGTAGGCATCATCCATTCATTTCTGGAATCTGTGCATTATGCTCTATGGGTTCAGTCCACAAGTATTACGCACTTCTAGGCCCACTTCTGTCATCTCACCCATCCACCAGGCAGCTGTTACCTCCCACCATTTTGGGAATCATGTGGTGACTGTAATGGGGTTAAAGGTAGGATAATTCACTGGTAGTGATTGAAAAGGGCATTCCCAAGTGGTATGTCTTGGTTTCCATTTCAGAGGCAATTCTCATTTTGATGTGTGTAATGGTAACTATGGAACAAAGCCTAGGTCCCTCCCCCACCTTCAACCTCTTTTTGCTGCTGTGAAGCAGGATGAGGCAATTTAACCCTTCCAGGGAGATGCTGTGCTCAGCTTCCAGAGGGCCCAAGTAAGGCAGATAATCTATCCAGTAAGACAGTTGTCAAGATGTAGACACCAAACCTCCTTTTTGAGGAGTCCATTAAAGTTCTTAAAAATGCCAGTTGCCTGGGTGTGTTTGGCATCACCCACAGATGTTGTGATGATTAGGTCCATGTGTCAACTTGGCCAGATAATGGCACCTAGTTGTTTGGTCAAGTAAGCATTGATATGATTGTTACTGAGAGCACATTTCATGGCCTTAAATCATCAGTAAGTTGATAGTACCTGTAGCTGTTTGGAATTATTTATGAAATCCAAAATTGTATATTGCATTACATTTGTGAACCGGTCTTTTCCTCTGGACATATAAGATTATATTGGATTAGTATGTCTCACTCTTACTTGATTAAATAATGCATAAGGCTTTAATTGGGCCACATCAGTAGGAGGTTGAGTCCCCATCCCCTTGGTGGGCAGAGACTCACAGAGAAACCACACCACAGAGAAGGGAGGTTGGAGTTTGGATACTGGAGCTTTGAGCTGGAGCCCCAGGAAGCAGATATGTGAAGAAGAAAAGAAGGCTTAATTGGACACAGCAAAGGCCCCAGGAAGAGAGAGAGATCCGTTTGCCCATTAGTCTACAGCTGGCCTTTTAGAGAGAGCAGAGGAGCTAAGCCTGGAGAGAAATGAGCCTTGGGAAGGGAGGATCCCAGGAAGTCTGAACCCTTGCAGACTTCAGCAGCCATTTTGCTCCAACAGGTGGCAAAAACTTTGGTGAAGGAAGGAACTTATGTTTTATGGCCTGGTAACTGTGGGCTTCTACTGCAAATAAATACCCTTTATAAAAGCCAACAGATTTCTGGTATTTTGCATCAGCACCCCTTTCACTGACTAATACAGTATCTATGGCTGAAAACATCTACAATAAACTGAGGAGATTGCCTTCTGCCATGAGAGGCCGAGGGATTGTACACGTAGCTTGTGTTTTTGTTGTTGTGGTTATTTAGCATTCCCTTATGCATCCAGAGAGCAAACTCCTCAAGTGTTGGTCCCATATATAATAAATTTCATTGGTAAATTTTAGTTCTGGTAACTAGTTGCAGCAGCACTGCAACTCCATACCAGCAGTGACCCAGTGGACACCCAGAAATTATGTTTTCACCAACTTTCTTCCTTTCTTTTTACAAATCAAATGGTTTATTAAATCAGGGTCATTTTAATGAATCCCACTTCTGATGCCAATTATAATGTTTCAGAATCCCCAAGATCATCCTCACTTCTGACACTGATATAAAGTTTGGCTTTAATTTGGGCTTGCTATTTTCATATAAATAGTGTTTATAATATATCATAAACCAAGATTGCACATATTTTTCTAGTAGGTGGATTTTTTCCTATGATTTTGTTTATATATATATATAGAGAGAGAGAGACAGAGAGAGAGAGAGAGAGAGAGACATAGAAATATCTATTTATATATTAAAAGATGCTTAGATTACATAAATGTCACACAAAAATTACAGGGATTCCCATGTTCCCCTCTTCCCACACCTCCCATAACATACCACATAAACATCTTTCATTAGTGTGGCACATCACCTGCAATGCCTATACACATCCTGGGGCTTTGCTACTAAGCATGGACCATAGTTCATATTGTAGACCACACTCTCTCCCACACAGTTCTGCATGGTATATTCTGATGTAAAATGGCCTATATCTGTCATTATAATGTCACTCAGGATAATTCCCAAGTCCTGAGAAAGCCGCTGTATTACAACTGCTTTTCCCATCGCTGCCCAGAAAGCATCTAGTGGCCACTGGCTCCACCTCACTATTATAATTTCTTCCATTGCTTGAATCACAATATATCTACAACAGAATACCATTAAGTCCACTCTAGTCCATAGCACTTCCCCCAGTCCTGAGGAGTCTGGGACGGTGATGTCTACTCCACCTCCAAGTGAGAGTGGGCTTATATCCCATGGATATGGTGGATGGGATTATCCTGCCTGCAGCTGCAGGCTCTCTCCATTCCCTGGGATGGCCATTGTCCATCATTGTCTCCTCAACCAGGTGACATGGGTGAGTCCATTAAGCTGTAGAGTAGGAGTTTGCAGCTCCACCAATATTCCAGGCACAGCAGGTACATGGGCAGGCCAGAGGTTCCAGTCTCTGGAAGTACACCTACAAGCTCCAATATCACATATAGGTTTGAATAGAAGGGACTGCTGGACCATGTGCAGGGAGGACTTATTTGAGTCCAACTCTGTCACTCTCAGGAGCACAGATTCCAAAGTAGAGCCCCCTGATTTGGTATCAATCTCTGGAGCTATCTCCCCTTATATAGGACCTGGGCATCTCCAGTGTCCTCAGGAGCCCCTTTGTGTGGGGTGATATCCACTTTGGTGATATATGAGATCCTACTGAGGTGTGCATAAGAGTTACCTCTGGGATGACCTCCCGAAAATCCCACTAGCAGTGGATGAGGGTTCCTATTCCTCTACTTCTTCTCCAACATATATGGACTGCTGTTTGTTTAATTGGTGCCATTCTGATGGGTGTAAAATGGTATCTCACTGTAGTTTTGATTTGCATTTCCCTAATAGCTAGTGATGTCGAGAATTTTTTCATGTGCATTTTAGCCATTTGTATTTCTTCCTTGGAGAAGTGTCTTTTCAGGTTACTTGCCCATTTTTTAAATGGGTTGTTTGTCTTTTTATTTTCAAAGTGTAGGATGTCTTTATACATGCAGGATATTAGGCTCCTATCAGATATATGGTTACCAAATATTTTCTCCCATTGGGTAGGCTGCCTTTTTATTTTCTTAATAACATCCTTTGAGGTGCAGAAGTTTTTAATTTTGAGGAGATCCCATTTATCTATATTTTCTTTTAATGCTCGTGCTTTTGGTTGAAGTTCATGAAACCATTTAAAACAACAACAAAAAAATGGTATAAAAGTAATGTAACAAAAGTAAATTGTGACTAAAGCAAAAATGTTTATTTGAAAAGTAAACCAACTTCATATATTCCTACCTAGATTTACCATAAATAATAAAGAATGAAAACAATTACCAATAACAAAAATAAAATAGGGTTATACTGATAGAGTGAATACACTTTTTGTTAAAAATAAATAAATCATTTCCATATTGAGAGGATAAGTTTATTTGATGGGAAAATTGTATCATACAGTGTAAGCAATATCTAATATTCTGCAAGCAAAATCCAATTCTACTTGTTGCTACATCTCACACTACCTTATAAATATTTGTTCTTCACCATGCATAAAGATTAAATGAATAAAGCATGATCTGTGCCTAGTCAGCCAGATCACAGGCAGAGAATAAAGCTTACAAAGGATATGCTCTGTTTAGGGTTAGCAATTTACAGTCCACATTTTAATGAGGGAAGCTACTTTAATGGGGATCTGATGGTTGGATCTATTCTGTGTCCTTAATTCTGCAGGTGAGTCTCAATTAAAATCACTTTCTTTCTTTGTGCAGCCATTTGTAGGAAGATGAATTTCAAGGAGAGCAATTTGAATTGAATTTTCTAATTCAAACAATCAATATTCTTCCATGGTGTTAGGATCCTGTACCTTGAAATTCTTTGAAATGTATAGACACCTGTTAAAATAACTATCCATAGTCTTCTCCATATGATATAATTCCTTATTTTTTTAACAAAAATATCATTGAAACAACATCCAAAGTAATAAAAAGGTAGAGAAATTTTTCCTGAAAAAAATGTGTGTAATACACAAATGCATGGATTTAAAAAGTTAAAACACAGTTTCATAGCTCACTGTCATTTATCTAAACATTGGAAGAAGTTACAAAATGGTTGTGGATGCAGTGGCCACTGGAGGCTCTGGGGGCAGAGAGAGGGAAGAAGAGGTGTAATATGGGGCCTTTTGGGGGACTTGGGAGTCATCCTGAATGACCTTGCAGTGACAGATATAAGCCATTTTATATCTTCCCATAACCTCCAGAATTATGTGGGAGAGAGTGCAAACTACAATGTGAACTATGGCCCATGTTAATGGCAAAGCCCCAGGATGTGTTTATCAATTGCAATGATTGTGCCATAATAATGAAGGATGTTGTATATTTGAGCAGGTGTGGCAGGTAAGGGGAGTGGGGCATATGAGAATCCCTATATTTTTTGTGTAGCATTTATGTAATCTAATTATCTTTTAAAAAATAAAAAATAAATTTAAAAAGTTTATGCAGAAAATAAATTTTGCATGTTAAATAGGGATAGATTCAAATCTAAGGACTTATATGAAATGTAATTTAAATTCATTCCATTTTTTTCAGAATTTTTAAATCCAGATAAACCTGCTTTGATGTTTAAAATATCTGTTAAACATTCTGCATAGAGCAGTTTTAATCTCTCTGTTCCGCAGGCTCTGGTTGATGGGATTTATGTATGAAGGCACCATGGAATAGAAGATGGCTATGAGAAGATTACTGAGAGATGCTTTATTTTCAACAGGGCTAAGGGCAGCAATCAGCCCAGAAATTAAAAAGAAAATGAGAATAGCCAACTGTGGGGTGCAGATGGATAGGGCTTTGTTATGGGCTTCCAAATAATACATCCTAAGCACCCCTGAAAATATATCAAAATAGCACTTCAGCACAAAAGCAGAAAAAACTAATAGAATACAAGCACTAGAAGCTATGGCAATAAACTCAGAAAACTGAACGTCTGAAAATGAGATCCTCAAAATTTGACGTACATCACAGAAATATTGATGGATCACTTTGGACTCTGAATATAGTGTCTGTGTGGATAGCAGAATGGATGAACCCATTTTCCCAGGAGCCACCAGGTGCCTGGGTGCACAGATGTGGGGTGATGGTGAGCCCATAGTGCAGAGGGTGGTGAATGGAAACATAGCGATCACAGGACATCACCACAGGGAAGGAAAGCTCTGTGTAGACAAGCAAGATCAACATGAAAATCTGAGCAACACATTCTGGGAGAGAAACCAGTTTACAGTCTGACAGGGAATTCACAACTGTTTTGGGAACAGTAACTGCAATGCAGCAAATGTCTATGAGGGATAAATTGCCTAGAAAGAAGGACATTGGAGAGTGCAGATGAGGGTCACTCACAATTAAATTAACAGAAGATTCCCAGTCAGGCCTCCCAGATAGATCACTAAGAAGAGCAGACCTTGCAGGATTTGGAGCTCTTGGGAGGTTGAGAGATCCACAAGGTGGAATTCAGTGAAGATAGTTAGGTTGTCCATTTCTCCTAATATGCTGCCTTTTCTCTGTAGTCAAAATATTAAAAGTATAAGAATATATTAAAATCAAATGGAAACAGTCCACATTACTCACATAGAAAATGTCAACACCATGGGTAGCAATGAGCATTTGTATCTCTTGAGCAATTAAGCTTAGAAGAAAGGGACCTAAGACAGTATTTTTAAATCAACGAATTCACATATTTCCCCTTACAATTTCTTTCCCAGCTCTGCTCTAATATGCCAGTTTCATCATTTATATTATCAGGCAATCAAAATATATCAAATTATTTAAAATGGAATCAAGGCCCATAAACCTTTAAGTTATGATTCCTAATTACAGTACTTTAATAAACAATCTCTTCAAATTCTCCCAGAAGCCATGCAGTAGTTATTTTCCCATTTTATGCATTACCAAATTTTATGTGGATAATATTAATGGTGTTATTTACTCTCATTGATTTTACTCATAAGAATTCAAATAATTTTTGCAAAATATTTATGTATATCATCTTACTATAATAATCTTTTCCATTATGCATATTTGTTATATTCTCAGTTTTATGAGTAAGAGAAAGTCCTTTTGACAGAAATTTTATTAAATATAAAAAACAATTCTTAGTAGTTGATTTAATGCTATTTACATAAGGATTGGTTATTGGACATAAAAAAAGTTTCAGATGATATTTTAATTTACTTTATTAACCACACATGCATATTCATCCTTAGAAGGTTCATTCATGCCCTCTTTCTCTTCAGACTGCATCTTTCCACTTGGTCTGTAAATTTCTAACGTTTCTGTAGGCTAAGTTTACCACATATCTTCTACTTCAGGGTGCATAGTGGCAGTGTTAGGCATAAGAGTGAGAGAGATTGCATAGTTTTTCCCTGCTCCTTATTACCTCAGGGATGTGTAGAAATTATTCACTTCACCATTTTTTTAAGGTGGAAAAAATTTGCAAGATACTAATTCCTCCTCAATTATTAAACACATGAAATACAAGAGCATAATAAAATCTTATTTCTTAATATCCTGAAAATAAATTTAAAAATTGTCATAGTTAAACTTCACTGTATATCTCTACAAATCCATTCATGTATGAAGGAATATTTTGCTTACAAAGATTGATTTATATGAAAAGCTATGGTAACTCACTGTTGGCTCTGAATTTGTTAGCTATTCTTTTCAATCTAGTTCAAGTAGTATTTAATGCATGGTGGTCTCACTAGTTCAATTTCTTGGTAATTTGAGTCATTATATTTCAATATTATAATACAACCTATGAATTACATACTTCTCCTTAGGTATCATTTGCAAAACTAAACAGCATTAATAAAACCAGCAGAAAATTTCAGATTTTCTATGAGTATCAATTTAATATGAGTAAGAAATAATTATGGTAATGATCTTGAAACATATAACAGCTCTCTCAGTGCATTTTTAATTAGCCATTTAAAAAAAAACATATAAATTAAAGCCTACAAATAAACCTCAGAAATGAGGAAACATTTTTATTTTCTGTAATATGAATATGTCTTTTGCACAATTGTGGAGACTTTACAAAATCTGTGATCTTGCTTCATTCTTCCCTTATTAAAATTCAGCTAGTTACTTCCAAAGGAAATTCACATTTACACATAATCATAGGAATAATTCTGCTTCTAGATGTTTTATAAACATGGTTATTATTTAGGATAAACACATAGGGGTCATATCTCTCAGGAGCTCTAGAGAACTGCTTATTTCCCCTATTTAGAGGAGCCAATTTTCTTTCAACCCCTTATTGAGTTGAAAATTTTCACTATACTCTTGTGAAATAAAATAAGTTTAACAATAATCAAAAATTTTTGCTAAAGAAGTATTCCAAAATGTTTCATAGTTACTTATAATTCAGTACATTTTCAATTTTATATCAGGTCATAAATAAGGTTTAATATAACAATGTATGCATAAGTCAAGCAACCATAATAAATTATATTTTAAGGGTTTAGAAAAAAATATTACTTGAAAGAAAATTGTTTACTATTATGCATGTCTTTTGTAAATTCACAAATTTTACTATACAACTTTTGTTTATGTATGTTCATACATGCATGGTATACTTCAATAAAATTTTAAAAAATAAATAATAAACATCAAGGAAAACAAACAAATTTGACCAGTAGCTACTAAATTAAAGAAAATGGGGAGTCATATAAGAATGAATTATTTTTAAAAATCAAGCAAAATAATTTGTGATATATAGTAAGACTTTTACAAATAGGGCTTCCTTGCAATTCAAAGAGTTGAAGGAATATGGTCAATGACAATAATGATAGGAAAAACTTCATTCATGTGTTACTGCCCCCACAAGCAGATTATAAGAAAGTAGCCCACCTGTCATCATTCTAAAAAATGCTTAATATTTGCTGCCAATCAGGAGAGTATCAGAACGTGGAACAGGGTAGAAGGTCTAAGAAAAGTCTTGGAAACGAAGTCTCAAAATCAAATGTCTCCAAATACCTTACAGGTTCTCATCACAATTATGAAAGTTGGCAGATAGTGTGTGGTGAGTAGAGATAAGAAGTCAAATCTATGAAAACAAATCTTCCTTGACTTAATATAGGGCATTTTTGGCTTAACCAGAGCCAGGTAACCTCACAAAGCCTAAGAAAATCGTGCCAATTTTCATAATTACTCCATCTTTTTAGTCTTTATATATATATTAAAGGCAAAAATAAGAAAATATACAAAAGATTCCTCAGCTTCTTAGAGGTGGAAAAATTCCCTGATATGGCAAGGATATTCAGAAAGAAACAAAATACATTGAAGAATTGGACAGTTTTGGCATTCAAAGATGACTGTGAGTAAAAATGGTGGTCAGACATTTAATAAAGCCATACTAATATTTCCATGAAATTTAGCAATGGGAATAGGGTAATGATTGGAAAAATACATGCAAAAATATATTACCTGAGGTTCCTAGAAATATGGCAGAACATGATTTAATATAATTTACATACATCATCTCTTCTCATGTTTTTTCTTTCAGTGGTGCTTTGCACTCTAGAAATGATTGAAAATCCTAAATAAATTATATTTTTGTGGCTAATATCTAGGGAAATTTTGATATTAGAAATTAAAGCATAACACATTTAAATTATTAGAAATAATAAATCATTATATTTTAATACAATAATATATTTCAAAAATGTTATTTTCCAAAACTGAAATACATTTTGAGGAAAGAGAAAAGGGTTTTATCCTTTTGAAATTCAATATATTTCTGGATTACTGGGAAATAGCTGAATTATCATTTCTGCTTCTTCATTCATTTGTTTTGCAATATATTGGTTTGGGTGAAGAATCTAAAGAAGAGATTGTGTTACACAGATATATGGTTAGAAAAGGTAAGAAATATTTGTTTAGAGCTTTAAGATGATTTTTAATATTCTTCTATAATAATAATATTCTAAACCAAAAACCAACAAGTGGCAATTTCTTAAAGAATAGTTCCAATATGGAATAAATTTTTATTTGATTTGATTTGTAATATCAAGTAATGTCCATATGGAAAATATTTGTTCACAGAATGATTTACAATTCCAAAATAAACCATATTTATTAATATTACCATTCCTCTTAGATAGATCTTTAAGTTTTGTGAAGTTCTCAAACTCATGTGTAGGAGACAATTTTTCTAAAATCTATTTTTTTCTTGAAACAAATTTCACCATGATTTTAGTATTTGTTTTCATTGTATTCACATTATTATTAGAGCATTTGGCTTACCAAAATATGCTTGCAGAAAATAGAGAATTTCTGTTTATCCCTCACTTGTTTTCCTTATCATTAACACTTTATAGTCCTCTATTTCCTTATTGATCTTATGTCTAGCTAGTCAATACATTATTGAATCTGGTGTATTGAATTCTCTTATTAGTAATCTACAACTATCTATTTCTCCCTTTAAATTTGTCAATATTTGCTTCATATATTTTGTAGATTTGTTGTATATATATATATAATTGTTTATATATATATTTGTTGTCTTTTTCTTTAATTAACCCCTTTATCATTATATAGTATTTTTCTTTGTAAAAGGCAGCAGTTTTATTTTTAATTATAGTTCTCATGGTTTACAGAAAAGTCATGCAGAAAGAACACCGTTCCCATATAACCCCCCTGACACATATAGTTTTCATTATCAATAATACTTTACATTAGTGTGGTACCTTTGTTACAATTAATAAAGCAATATTATTATTATTATAGGGTTGACTATAGTCCACATACATTTGTATTGTTCCTATTCCCTTCTGTCACCTCTCTTTTTGTTGTAATTGTTACATATTATATCTTCATATACTGTATATCACAAACCATAGATCATCTTTAACATTTATGCACTTGAATTTTAGAATTGTAAAATATGGAGTTACATACAAAAACCCAGTACAATATTACTGGTTTTTATAATTACAAAAAAGGTTACGATTACCACAGATTTTAAATTTTCATGTAATTCTACCCACTGTTGAGTGTCCTTTCATTTCTGTCTGAAGAACTTGCTTAACATTGTTTGTAGAATAGCACCAGTGGTGATGAACTCCGTTAGGACTTTTTGTCTGTTTTAATATTGGGATGCCATATTAATCTTCCCCTCATTTTTGAAAGTCTGTCTCACCAGATATAATATTATTAGAAGTGAATCATTTTCTGTCAACATTTTAAATATTTAATCTCAATTTTACTTTTTGTCTTCATGAATTCTGTTGAAAAATTGTTGTTTAATCTTATTGGGACTCGAACAAAACACAATGCTTTACTCTTGCAGCTTTCTGGACTCCCTTGTGTTTGGCATTTGACTGTGTGATCACATTGTGTCTGGGCATGGTTTTCTTAGATTTTATCCTTTATGGGATTCTTTGGATTCCTTGATTGTACATATACATATCTTTCATTACATCTGAGAGGTTTCCTGTCATTATATCTTTGAATATTCCTTCTGCCACTTTCTCTTTATTTTCTTTCTGTGTCTCCCACAAAGCATGTAATAGTATTCTTGATCTTAAACCATATGCCCGTGCCACCACGTGTAGAATGATATTCAGCTTCCTGTAAACAGGGAAATTCATAAGGCTCTTAGCATATGTCACAGACAAAACACAGGCTCAGAAAATACAGAGAGGAACACATGCTTTTTTCTAAGCTGATCTTCTTTGTAGGAGAGCTGGACTTGGTACAAGAAATATCAAAATAAAATATGAAAATGTATAGTGTAGAGCAATAGGATACAAGGTAAAAATATGAAATGCTGTCTCATCCAAAGGAAAAGCATAACACATCAGAAACAATTTAGAACTAAGGCAAGACATACCAAACAAAGAAATAAAATTGGTTTTCAAAATGCTCAGAAACATGCAGAAAGAACTACAGGATATCAGGGAGCTATGAAACAATATAAAGAAAAGGAACTAAACAGAATCACTGGAATAGAATAACACAAGAGGTGAAAAAAATCTCCAGATGATTTCAATAGGAGATTGGACTTGACAGAAGAAAAAATAAGTAAGCTAGAATATAAGACAATTGACATGATTCAGGCTGTGAGGATTTTGCTCAGTCTAAATTCTCGTGCATTTTGTTAGTAATGTGAGACATTTTAAACATTTTGCAAATGGTGAGCATTTTCTTATAAAAAACTAATTATCATCTATTCTATGAATCAGCAATTTCAGTCTCCATTATTTACCCAGTAGAACTGAAAATTATTTCCAAAGGAAGTTGCACAAAAGTACCCATAGCAGATATATCTTAATAATTAAAATGTGGCTATGGAACAGGTGTCCATCAAAGAAAAATTGATAATCAAACTGTGAAAAGTTTATAAAATATAAAAAAACTCACAATTTAACATGAAGAAACTACTAGTACACCCCAAAATATGGTTGAATCTCAAAAACAGTTCCAGTTTGAAAAAAAAACAGTCTTACACAAAAATTTACCATTGAAGGATATAATGTATATAAAGGCTTAGAACAGGAACATTGAATCTATGGTAAAATAAATTATTAAATTAATAAAATAGTAGTTGTCTGCACAATGAATTTCTGCCATAAATTCAGTAGACTGGAAAAAAATAATCTGAAACCTCAAAATGTTGGTGAGGAATTGGAGCAATGGAGATCCTTGTATATCATTTTTATGTGTGTACAAGTTGGAAAGCATGTGATATCATACCAACTAAGACTATTTTGTTGCAATAACCAATAGAACTAAATTATTGGTGATGAGAGCTGCAAAGATTATTTTCAACTTGTGATACATATCTCTTGTGTGTTGGCCATGTCTTTGCTACACACCATTCACATACTATGCCCAGGCTATGGAGCAGCCACAATATGGGAAGACAATGTTCCTGTGGAGAAAGAAGAGATATTTAAATGTATCAGTATGTTGGGGCTTATATACACATTCTTAATTTGTTCAAATTAGTTGCTAAAGAATCAAGTGGCCAAGTCTACTTTTCATGAATTGGGATATTATAATCTTTTTATCTGAGGGGTACCACAGAGAGAGCTATATCAGAAAGTGCAACTGTTGAATACTTGTCTAACTAGGCTTTATTAAATTAGAACTCACATGCTAAGATCCTGCATTTCCAGTCAAGAGAGTGCTTACTTGCTAGGTGGAAGAAAATGTCATGAAAAATGAAAAAAATACAGTAAAACTCTATGATTCTGGGGTGTTTACATTAAGAGTATTTTTTATTATCATGGCTTTTATAAAGCATGATCTTGTGCACATCTGCATTCCTGGCCCAATTAATCCATCAGGAGACTATCAGGGGCCCATAAATAAGACTTTGCTGAGAACTCTTTCTTGGAAAGAGGAGGGGGGAGACCTTGAATATAGTTTGTCCACCATGATTCAGTTCTAAGTATTTTTTCACTCCTAGACCCTGGGATCATAAAATTGCAGGAGACTTTTGTTCAAGGGAAATGGAACAGGGGCAAAGCAGCAGCTCTACTTAGTTCATATTATTGCATACAGTTTTTTGGTATGTGATTAATAATGACTTTCTAGTTCCATTTTGGCTTTAACATTTTAATTGACTACCATTTACCCCCAGTAGCTCAGTTCATACATGACCAAATTTGCACCCAGAGCAGGGCAGCCAATTAAGCATAGTGACATCGTTGAAAAGCAGAATGTTTAGGGATTCCATGGAACATTCTTGGGAGATGCTATCAGTACTGTGGGGCACTCACAAGATAAAAAGAGAAATAAAAACAAAATATAACAAACATAAACCTAAAAAAATGTTTAATATATTTATTGCTTGACAGTAAGAAAATTGAATGTTAATGGATTAAACTCTCTACTCAAAAGACACAGATTGCCAGAATACATAAGAAAATGTGACCCATCTATATTTTTGTCTACAGGAAACTCACCTTTAGCCCAGGGACACAAGGAGGTTGCAAGTGAATAGTTGGAAAATGATTTTACATGGAAACAATAAACAAAAAAGGGTGGGAGTGGCTATACTTATATCAGACAAAATAACCTTAAATGCAAAATTATTACAGGAGAACAATTTATTAATAAAACAGGGATCTATTTATTAATAAAAGGTGCAATCTGTCAAGAAAAAAAAACAATCATAAACATTTATGCACCTAACCAGGGTGCCCCAAAATACATGAGGCAATCATTGCTAAAATAAGTGCAGTAATAGATGTTGCTTCAATTATAGTGGGGAACTTTAATACACCATTATCACCATTAGACAGAACATCTTGTGAGAGGGTTAATAAAGAAACATATACCTTCAATATTACATTAGAAATTCTAGACCTAATAGACATATACAGAACATTACACCCAAATACAGCAGGGCATGTATCATTCTCCAGGATAGATCACATGGTAGGTCAAAGATAGCATCAACAAATTTAGAAAGATTTAAATTACATGAAGAAATTTCTCTGACCACAATGGAATGAAGCTGGAAATTAATAAGGGGCAGAGAACTAGAATAGGCACAAAGATATGATAGTTAAACAATGCAGTCTTAGACAATCAGTGAGTCAAAGAGAAAATTGCAAAAGAAATAAGTAACTATCTAGAAACAAATGAAAATGACAAAACAACATATCAGAACTTCTGGGATATAGAAAAAAGAGTGTGAGAGGGAAATTTATATCCATAAATTCTATATTTAAAAAGAAGAAAGCACTAAAATCAAAGAACTAACTGCACACCTGAGGAATTAGCAAAAGAACAAAAAACTTATCCAAAAGCAAGTCTAAAGAAGGAAATAGCAAAGATTAAAGCAGAGACAAATGAAATTGAAAATAAGAAAGCACTAGATAAAATTAACAAAATCAAAAGTTGTTTCTTTGAGAAGAATAAAATTGACAAATCCTTAGCTAGACTAATAAAGAAAAAAACACAGAAGATGCAAATACATAAAATAAGAAAAGAGGAAGAGCATATCACCACTGGTATACAAGGATGGTACAACATAAGAAAACATTAGAAAATCAATGTAATACACCACAATAACAGATCAACAATAAATCACATGATCATCTTTATTGATGTATAAAAATCATTTGACAAAATACAGCATCCTTTTTAGATAAAAGCACTTCAAAAGATAGGAAAAGAATGAAACTTCCTCAACATGATAAAGTGTATATATAAAAAACCCACAGCTAACATTATTCTCAATGATGAAATGCTAAAGTCTTTCCCTCTAAGATCTGGAGCAAGGCAAAGATGCCCACTCTCACAGCTCTTATTTAACCTTGTGATAGAAGTACTTGCTCAAGCACTTAGGCAAGAAAAAGAAATAAAAGTTCTCAAAAATGGAAAGGAAGGAGTAAAAAATTCACTATTTGTAGATGGCACGATCCTATACATAGAAAACCATGAAAAATCTAAAACAAAGATTCTAGAGTTGAGAAATGAGTTCAGTAATGTTGGAGGATTTAAGATCAACACAAAAAAATCAGTACCATTTCTCTACACTAATGATGAGTAATCTGAGGAAGATATCCAGAAAAAATTCAACTTACAATAGCAAATAAAGAGTCAAATATCTATCAATAAACTTAAGATATAAAGGACTTGCGCACAGAAAACTTCACAACATTGTTAAAGGAAATCAAAGAAGACTTAAATAAATTGAAAAATATTCCACGTTCATGGACTCAAACCCTAAACCTCAAGATGTCTTTTCTACCCAAATGGAATTACAGATTTAACACACTCCCAATAAAAAAGGTAACAGCAAATTTTACTGAATTGGAAAAGTTAATTATGAAATTTATTTGGAATGGCAAGGGGGCATTAAAAAGCCAGAAATATACTGAAATAAAAATGAAATTGAAGGAATCACACTACCTGATGTTAAAGAAGGAGTTCTTAACAAGGGACATATGAGCTTGAATTGAAATTCAAAAGCACATTATTCTTGTGGGTCTGTGTTAGAGCAAATGTGACATATTTATTAAATAATACACAGCATAGTTGGACTTAGTAAGTGGTCCATGGTTTTCACCTGATTGGCAAAGGGATCTGTGGAACAAAACAGGTTAAGAACCCCTGCTTTAAAGCATACTACAAAGCTAGATTGACCAAAACTGCATGGTATTGGCACAAGAACAGGAATACTGACCAGTGAAATCAAATAGAGTTCTGATATATGTCCTCACATATATGGTCAATTGATATTTGACAATGTCTCCAAGCCCACACAACTGGGACAGAATGACTTCTTCAACAAATGATGCTTGGAGAACTGGATATCCATATCCAAAGAATGAGAAAGGATCACCATCTCACACCCTATACAAAAATTAACTCAATGGATCAAAGACCTAAATATAAGAGCCAAGATCATAATTCTCCTAGAAGATAATATAAAGAAGCATCTATAAAATATTGTAGTAGGAAATGGTTTCATAAACTTTACACCCAATGTGTGAGCTACCAAAGAAAAAAACAGATAAATTAAAAATCTTTGTGCTTCAAAATTGTCTGTCAAGAAAGTGAAATGGCAGCCTACTCAATGGGAGAAAATATCTGGGAACCATGTATCTGATAAGTGCCTAATATTCAGCTTATATAAAGACACTCTACATGATGAAAATAAAAAGACCAACATCCATTTTAAAAATGGACAAGAGACTTGAATACACAATTTTCCAAAGAGAAAATACAAATGGCTAAAAAGCACTTGAAAAGATGCTCATCACTAGCTATTAGGGAAATGCAAATCAAAACTACAATGAGATATCACTTTACACCTATTAGACTGATGACTATTAAAAAACAGAGAACTACAAGTCCTGGAGAGGAAGTGGAAAAATGGAAACCCTCATCCACTGCTGTTGGGAATGTAGAATGGTCCAGCCATTGTGGAGGATGGTTTGGCACATTCTCAGGAAGCTAAATATAGAATTGTGATTTGATCCAAAAATCCCACTGTTGCATGTATACCCAGAAGAACTGAAAGCAGGGACACAAACAGATTTCAGCTCACCAATATTTTTAGGGACATTATTCACATTTGCCAAAAGCTGGAAGCAACCCAAGTGTTCATAAACAGATGAATCTTGAGTAAAGTAAGCCAGTCACTACAGGGCAAATAATGCATGATTTCTCTTACACAACCTAAGCCTATTAAGCAGACTCAGAGAACTAGAGTCTGGAAGAAAAGTTATCAAGTGACAGAAAGGCAGTAGAGTGTAGTAAGTCAACCTTCAATTGAACAAAATCCATGATTAGGTGGAAGGGGGTAGTTGGGCAGTGAAGGAGAGTGAAGGTGGTACAGGGACATGATTGGGGTCAATGGTGCTGGAATATGGGGATGAGCAGAGTGGGGGAGTTGGGATGGAATATCCATGGAACTGAGGGGAGGATTGGAGGAAGGAACAGTTGAACTCTGCTGATTTGTTGGTCTGTGGTTGAAACTACAGTGGTAGGGTTGCTTTTTATGGCTAATAATGCAGAGAAGAGTCACTGGTGCAGGGTGTTGGTGGTGCAAGGATATGTGGGAAAGAATGCATCTGGGCATGCTTCTATGGAATATGAATGTGTTCATCTTGGCATAGTTTGTTATATCAGTGGGTGGAGACCCACACAATAAACAAAATAATATTAAATTTCCATACTGGGGAGTCTTGCTATGTTCTCAAATAGAGGGGCAAGAATATTTCAAATACATAGGCAGCACCCAATAAAAGAAAACATATCAGTATGTTAAACCTTCAATATTAGTGTATGTACCTATGAACCTTATTCTTCAAAAATTGAAACTTTATGGTTGCCATAGGTTTTGAAGGGAGGGCGAGGGAGGAATGGGTGGAACCTGGGGCATCTTTAGTTGTTCTGCATGATCTTTCAACAATGGATACAAGCCACTATATATTTTGTCAGAACCAATGAATATGTACAGATAAAAGGTAAACTGTGGGAACCCTCTGATCTTTACATCTAAGAAATAGCTTGGAGGCCTGTTTTCTTTGCCCACACAGAGAAATCACCACTCCTGCTTATCCTATCTCCCTTACCTCCCACCTTATCTACTAAGTATTTCATTAAATGTTTCTGTAATCCTGCTTCCCCATTATCAGCCTGGAATTCTTATGAGATTATTTACACCCCTCATGTGCTGCCATGCCCACCTGATCCCCCTGCATGTGCACCCTAGTGTTGACTGTGAAAAATATCCTGAATAAAAAGCTGTGCTGAGGATCAGCTCAGGAGAATAGCTTCTTCAGCTGCTCTCTCCCTGACATCTCTCAACATCTGTGTTCAGAATAATTTCATTGCTCCATTGTGGGCTCTACTGGACAGATCCCCACAAGACTCTGCAGGATGGATTCCTGCAGTAAACAATAATGCAAGCCATTGAAAACTGTTAGTAGTAATGCCTCAATATTTGTTCATCTATTGTAACAAATGTTCCATACTCATGTAGGATGTTATTGTTAAGGATGATTTGGGAGGCAGAGAGTATGGGGTGTATGGGAATCCCCTGTATTTTCTAAGTGACTTTTCAGTAACATAAAACTTCTCAGAAAATAAAGTGAAAAAAAAAAGATGCTAGGGGAACATACAGAGGAAATTGTCAATATACATGAAAGATAACAGATCTTATGGTGAAGAAATGCAAATTTTAAAAAAATTTTAAATTTTATATTTTTTGCATATTGTTATGTTATTATTTTTTTGTTGGCTTTGTTTTTGGAGAGATTTTGATTTAAAGGTGGGTTTAAGCTCTCGTAGGGGAGGATCACTATTACAAGGTATTGGTGGTGGTGGGAAGTATATGGGAAGCTCCACTTGGAGTGTAACTCTATGGAATTTGAGGGTCTTCATGTGGCCATGGCATATTGTCTTGCTGGGTGGAGACCCACAGAATATCCAACAGAGTATTTAGTTCCCATCCAATTGAGTTCTGCTATATTCTCTCATAGAGTGGCAAGAATCTGTGGAGTACATGAGCAGTGTCTAGCAAAGGAGGCAGGACCGATATGCCAGGCCCTTAATATTGATGCTTGTACTTATGAACCTTGTTCTTGTGAAATCGATATTTAGCCTAGTAATATATATTGTGTAAGAGTTATCACCTGAGGGTCTACTTGTTGCTCAAATGTGGCCTCTCTCTAAGCCAAACTCAGCATGTAAATTCACTGCATTCTCCCCAATGTAGGGCATGTCTCCTTTGGGAATAAGTCTACCTGATTAATACCAAGCACCAACTAATGATGCATTTGGAGAAAGACCTAGACCAATATTGAATGCAAATGAGTTCTTATGGCCAAGAGACTTCAAAGTGAGTTGGGAGGTCATTCCAGAGGTTACACTTATGCACATTTCAAGGAGGATCTCACTGTGTGGCACAGTAAACATTGCCTCAAGTATGGGTGCTCCTTGGGGCTTTAGAGACATCTTGACACTACAGGCATGGCAGACAACTCCAAGAAATTGGCACCCCATCATTGGCCTTACTTTGGATTATATGAAAATCCCATCTCCCCAATGTATCAGAGTTAGACTTATCTATAATTTTCCTACACATGGTTCTTCTGCCCCTTTTATTTCAAACTATAATTAACCCTATACCCATTATATAGATGTTCCAAATACTTAATCTTCCAGGTGTTCATATGCCGGGTGAGCCCTGCATCTCAACAGAGTTGCAGCTGACACCTACACTCCAGTTTATCAGACTTACCCAGGAAAACTAAGAAAAGGATTATGATGGACAATGCCCATTCCAAGTAGCAGAGAGCATCTGCAACTGCAAGCAAGACAGTTATATCCATCTACCCCATAGGATTTAAGCTCCTCTCAGTTGGAAGCAGAGTGGGCATCATCATCCCCAAATGCAAGATAGAGGAACAAAGAAACCTAAGGATGGAATGCAACTATAGACTAAAGTAGAATTATTATTATTCTAGTAATGGAAGAACTTGTAACATTAATGTAAAGACAGTGGTCACCAGAGATTCTGAGGGGATGGAGAAGGAAGAATAGTTTTAACATGGGGCATTGTTGAGATATTGTAATTATTCTGCATGATATTACATCTTGTAAAAATCTATAAAATTGTGTAGTTCAAAGTGTAAAACATAAAGTAAAGTATAGACATGCTTAGTAGCAATGCTTCAACATATATTTATTAATTGTAACAAATGTACCACACTAGAGAAAGATGTTAATTGAGGAAATTTTGGAGAGCGAGGAGTTGTGCTTTATATGAATCCCTTATGTTTTCAATGTAACATTTATGTAATTTAAAGCTCCTTTAAAAATAAAAAAAATTAAAAATCAATTGGAATTTTCAATTATCTTTTCTTGGTGTAAAATAAAGGCATATTCCCACATGCAAATATTAAAAATTTAACTTCCAACATTTGTAAGCATATTACTTGAATATAAACTTCCACAATGATATTTTTTATCCCCAGGAAGCAGCTATGCAGATGACCCAGATAAGGCCAAAGGATTTGTAAAAAGAAATGTGATGGAATTATAAATCATTGAAATACTGAAAATATAAGGATATATTTCAAGTACTAGAGGAATATGAATGAATTATTCATCCAAAAGGAAACCAATGCAAATTTCCAGAAATCTTTAGCTTTTATAAATGCTATTTATTTCTGGTAAAAGCTTACAGTACCAAGGCCTTAAAAAGTCTGACTCAAGGTACCATAAGAGAGGTGCTGTCAAAAGTCAGCTTCCATGTGTTGAAGCAAGGTGGTGGGCAATCTCTATGAGGTTTCAGAATTCCTCTCTGGGCTTCCTCTCTCAGGCTTATCTGCTCCAATTCTTTCCAATTTCAGCTGCAGGCTGCCATAGGCCTTGTCTCTTAGGGATCTTTATATCAGTTTCAGCTCTCTGGCTTGCTTCCAAAGGTCAGCTGTAAGCTATCAGCAAAATGTTTCCTCTTTTCCCAGGGCATCAGCTGTTTGAGCCATCTCCTTTCTGTCACATGACAAGATCAAAAAGAAAAAGAAAAAGGAAACAAAGCTCTCTCTTCCTGTGTCTGTCTGAGTGTCAGTTTATATCAGACCCAGGAAGGGGTCAGGAACTTGGCCTGGGTCATGCCCACTGCCACAGTCAAATCAAAAGCCCTACTTCTAACAGGTATTCTAATCAAAGATACCTCAGCTGAATTTAATGCATTCAAAGGCTATCATACCCAGAGGAATAGATTAGTTTACATACATAATCTTTCCTTTATGAGATTTATAAAATAATCTCAAACTGCCACACTCCACCCTCTGAATCCCAAAAAGACATTGCAATATTAAAAAAAAAAAAAAACTTAAATCATTTCAATAGTAATGTCAAGTACAAAATCACATCAAAATCAGTTAAAGGAATGCAGATTATCCTGGGGCAAACTTCCCTCTGGCTTTGACATGTGAAATTTACAAAACAAGTTATCTGCTTCCAATATACAAATGAGTCACAGATATAGGATAAACATTTGCATTTCCATAAGGAGAATATGGAAGGGAAACTTGCATCATGAGTACCCAACAGTTCCAAAAACCTCTTAGGCATACTTCATTAAATTTCAAAATCTGAGAGTCATGCTTAAAATAATGGTTTCTTCTTGTCCTTGGGGCCTCATGGGTACCCACCCTTTCCACAGACTTACCCAAAGGCCATTTTCTTGGTTCCACACTCATCAAGCAGCTGAGTGGATACCAAGCTCCAGAAATCACCCTCAATAACATTGGGGTGGTGGCCACATGTTTCCAAATCTCTGGGGTACAATTTCAACCCCCTTACTACAGTGAGGTGGTGACAACATTCTCCCTAATCTCTGGTATACAGGCCCAAAGTCCTCAGAACAGTGAGGTGGGGGAGGACTTAGCCTGAATTACACCCAATGATGTAGTCAAATCAAAAGCCCTAATTTTAACAGGTATTCTAATTAAAGTAATCTCTGCTGAATTTAATGCAATCAAAAGATATCCCACCCAGAGGAACAGATTAGTTTACAAACATAATCTTTCTTGTTTGGGGATTCATAAAATAATCTCAAACTACAACAATGAACAAATATCAGGCTTTTACTAGTATTATTAAGTTTCGATGATATGAGGCTCATGATATTCATGCACTGCATCCTTTTACATTGAAAACTCAAAATCATAATATCTCTATATCCATTTTACAGTAGCAAGCTGATATTAAATGAGCATAATTTCTTCAATGCTGACCCTTTCTAGACAAGATTATAAGCTAGAAAGGCAACCTATACGTGATTCAAGTCTGGGATATAAGAAGGTTAATACATGCTTTAGCCACCAGAATGCTGGGTCAGAGTTTGAGATCCGAAAAAAAAAATAATAATAATAATATTAGCAACATTGTGTGTTTTGTAGGTAAATTTTGATAACATTCATTGCTGCATCTCAATCCACTGTATAACTAGTGAGTCTTTGTTCTTCATTATGCAGAAAGATTGCATGAATCCAACATTTTGCACATCTTTTCTTTCAGAGCTCATGGAGAGACCAAAAGTTCCTAACACATATTCTGTGTCGAAGGCCAAGGCTTTTCTAATAGTTTTTCAGTCAGGGAAACAAATCTTCAAGATTTCCTGCTTTAGTAGGGGTCTCAGTGCTATCACTTATCATATATTTAATTCCTCAGTTTGTTTCTCAGTTTCACTTTATTACATAGTTCAGACACTTGTAAAACTGTGAATGCAAAGAGAACAATTTAAAGTGTAGGTTTCTTTAACCAAGTGACTCAATGTACTCTTCCATATTGGTAGTAAATAGTACCAGGAAGTTTTACCAAGCGCATAGGATATGTTGAAGTACTTGGTAAATAAGACATGTTTTTTTCCAAAAGATGTCATTCTTTGATTTGTTTTTGTTTTGCTCAAAACCATCCCAAACAAAACATTTTGACAATTGTATAATAGATGTAGCATTTTGGTATTGTTTATGAATTCCAAAAGTAGGTATTGGATTATGTTTGTGAACTGGTCTGTTCCTCTGGGCATATTAGACTGTACTGGATTCAGAGGTTTCACTTTTACCTGATTAAATTATGATTAAGGCTTTGATTGGTGGGTGGGGAGTCACAGAGAAAACTACATGGCAGAGGAGTTAGAGTTTTAATACTGGAGCCCGTGAAGTGAGCACACAGAGAAGTAGATATGTGAGGAAAAAGAGAAGGCTCCATTTGACACAGCAGAGGCTCCAGGAATTTGCCTGACTGTGTACAGCTGGCCTTGTGGAGAAGGCAGAGCACCTGAGCTCAAAGAGAATTGAGCCCTGGGAGAGAGACAAGATTTGTCCCAGCCTTCTGCTGAGATTGGAAGAAGCTGTGATCATGGAGCCTTGGGAGAAGGAGGAAGACTGAACCCTCACAGACATCACCTGCCATCTTGTGTCAACATGTAGCAACACACTCTGGGTGAGAAAGTACCTCTTATATTACCTTGAGTTGGACTCTTTAGGGCCGTGTGACTGTAAGCTTCTATCCCAAATCAATACCCTTTATAAAACCCAACAGATTTCTGGTACTTTACATCAGCACCCCTTTGGCTGACTAATACAATAGGCTCTTGTCTTTTCAATAAAAATACATGAATCATAAAAATATAGCATTGAATAATAAATCAAGATAGAGGTTAATACCTTGTTCTTACATAAGTAAACAACAAAATATAAAGAGATAATTAAACACTAGAAATTTTAAAGGAAGCAATTCAAATTTAATAATATATATCAAATATAAATAAACTTCCAAATTGTCTTATTTTTAAACTTTTTGTTTTTATTTCAAAAATACCTCCTTGGAAAATCAAAATATCTGTTGAACATTCTGCCTAGAGCCCTGTTAATCATTCTGCTCCTTAGGCTATAGATGATAGGATTTAAAAACAGGGGCATCAGGGTTTAACACATGGCTGTCAGAAGATTCTTAAGAGGTGCCTCATTGCAATGGGACTTAAAACAGCAATCAACCCAAAAATTGCAAACAAAAGGAGATCCCCAGCTGTGGGGTACAGGTGGATAAGGCTTTGGTACAGGCTTCCACAGAACACATCCTAAGCACCATGACAAAATAAACTAAACCAATGCAAATATTTATACCCATGGCCATAGACTCAGAAAACTGTACATCTTAAGATGAGATCCTCAAAATTTGAGGTCCTTCACAGAAATATTGATGGATCACACTGGACTTTGTAAAGGGAAGCCTGAACAAGGTCACTATGGATAGTAGAACAGAACAGCCATTTGCCCATGAACCACCTTCTGCTTGTGTGCACAGATGCAGGGTGGTTATGAGCCCATAATGCAATGGGTGGCAAATGGCTACATGGCAGTCATAGGACATCACCACAAGAAAACCAAGCTCTAAAGATGTAAAAATTATATATATATGTAGAAGAAAATTTGAGCAGCACATTCTTTGAACAAGATTAATTTATTTCCTGTCAAAAAATTCACAATTGATTTGGACACACTAACTGATATGCAGCAAAGATCTATGAAGGATAAAATGCCTATAAAGAAATACATTGGAGAGTGCAGATGTGGGTTTGTCACAACGACAGTAACAGAAAATTCACAGCCAGGTTTCTCAGATAAATCTCTAAGAACAGGAGACCTTGCAAGAACTGTATCTCCCAGGAGCTTGAGATATCCATGAGGAGGAATTCTTTGATGATTGTGAGATTGGCCATGTCTGCTAATATGGTGCATTCTCTGGAGTCAAAGGATATAGCAAGTGATAAGATGCTGCTAAAATGCAAAATGGAAGCAATCTACAATACCCACAAATATAATACATTTTTAGGCATCAATATATGCCTTCAACCAGGAAGTCAGAATGGAGGAATTGAACAACATAGAATATTTCAAAATCAGTGAATTTACAAATTTCTCTTAGGATTTTCTTTCTCATCTCTACTGAGATATATTAATTTCAACATAACACAGTATATGAAAACTTACATACCTAAAAATATTTAATAGGAGATCAAGGTCTATTAACACTTCATTATTGCCATATTTACTTTATTTCTGTAAAATATCTTTTCAAACTCTGCCTGAGAACATCCAGTCATCATCTTCAATTTTCTTCAAAATCAAATAGCCAATCTGACATGTTTGTAAGAAAGCTCATTTGTTTGAACAATCCATTGTTTTCCACCTATTCTCTTCATGTACCTGGGGACTAGGATGACTTCTGTTGTTTCCCTTCTCCTGTGGGATTAACTAGACAGGGTTTTGGAACAAAATTAATGAATGGGTCTGAGGTACTTCTGAGAATGTTGTTAATCCAAATGATTCCAGATAGAAAATTCTCATCATTCTTTCACATCATTTTATCTCTAAGACTTGCATTTGAGCACTATTTTTTAGCCTTTGCAGCAACATCCATCAAGATGTCATTAGATTCAGAATCTAATCAATTCTATATTCCTGTTGGAAGTATATAGCCGGAGGTCCCTCACCTCACTCTACTTCATCTTCTCACCTTCCCAGAATATCTGCGGAAAGCATGCCACTTGAAATTACTCCTCCATGAAGCATCCTTCCTTGCTTTAGGCTTGAATTTAAATATTAATGAAGGCCTAAGAATCTGTCCAGATCTCTCTTCTATGTACTTTTCTAGATTTTTCTTATATCTTCTTTGCAAAAATAGCTGTTTTAACTTGAACTTTTTACATGAGATTTTCTTGAGGTATTTTAAGTCATCAACAACTATTTTTTCAATCAATTATTCTTTCAATACTAATTATCTTCTTGAGATCTAATTTCTATAATATTTAATTTATATATGTGGAAAAACTAGAATTGAGGAGATATAATTATGATGATTCTATTTTTATTAATATTTTATGTATATATTATCTGTAAAATATTTTCAATTTTTGATAT
>JAQZBX010029769.1:0-27123 GCA_029593785.1 Cabassous unicinctus
AAAAAAAAAAAAAAAAATTTATATGTATCCATTACATTTAATGGAGAAATGTATGTATTTATTCATCTGTGTTTACTTTTTAGTTTTTAATTGTTTATATTTTCAATTATTAAATGTACAAATAAAGTTAAGGAAAAAAAAATAAAACATTCTATGATCAAAAAAGAAAAAACAGCAAATGAAAATATGTGAAATATAAAGTTTTAAATCCTTTAGTAGCGTAGCATCCATAATAAAACCAGTATTAATATTTTGAAGTATCAAGTCTTTTTCCTCTCTATCTTCATGAATAATTTGTTTGGTCACCAGTTAGATAATATAGGTAAAAATCACCCAAATTCTCACAGAGTAGACATATTTGCTATTAACATTTATGATATATGTCCTTTCATGTACTCAAACACATATATCTTCAATATTATTTTATTTAAAATTTAAATAGCTTTTCTTGCTATAAAAGTGATACATGTATAGTTCAGAATCCCTGGAAAATAGAAAAGCATAAATCAAAAATCAAATGAAATCTTGCCACTCAAATATAAACATAAACCAACCACTTTTTACCAATTCTTCCAAATATGTACACATCTGTCTGTAAATGCACACTTTTCAAAAAATAAAAATGACACTGAACTATGTATAGCTTTGTATGTGTGATTGTGCGTGTGTTTACTTAGAAATATATCAAAACATTTTTATGTCAATACATGATCTATTACATATGTTTTGGTGTGGATTTCTTTTTATGGATCTTGCTGTTTTCTGAATCTGAGGATTCATGCTTCCCACCAATGGCATTTTAAGCTATTATTACTTTGAGTACTACTTGACTCCTTTTGTGTCAGTTCCCTGTTTCTGTATCTCCATTTAAGATGTGTGGAAAACCTTTTCACTATCAATCATGTTTCAGAACCTCTCTTTTAAATTTTCATCCCTGTGCCTCTGGCTTCCCTTCTGTGTAATTTCTTCATAGCAATCATCTGATTTATTAATTCTCTCTCTAGTTGTACTTAATCATCTGCTTAACTCTCCCATTGCATTTCTAATTCGAAATAATAGAAACTCTGGATTTTTTTTTCAAATTTATGCTTTTAATATATCCTCTTAGTTTTAAACATATTCAACATTTTTATTTTATACTTAGTATGTAATAATTTCAGTATTTGTACATGCTGCAGGTCTGATTTTTTTTATCGTTTTTTGATGACTCACGTATGTTGGCTTGTTTCTTCAAGCGTTATGCTGAGTTTTTTATAATATATATGAGCTCATGCTTCTAGGAACTTTACTCTGGGAATTCTTTGAGAACTTAAGGTGAATTATTTCAGACAGAACTTGTGTTTGTTTCTACCCGATGCCTTGAAGACACTATTAGCCCATGTCTACACTAGTTTTAATATTCAGCTTGAATTTTTTGGGGCAGCCACACAAATAGTATAAATTTAGGGCCCCATTCTATTTGAGGGCAAGTGTCTGGATATAAATTCTCAACGGAGACTCTTACCTACCCAGATTCAAGTAGGAGACAGTCATTTCCTTATATTCTCCCTATGTGACAAATGTGACATGGGTCAATACTTCCCCCTAGTTCACCTGCAGAGAATGCCACCTTTTGGCATGTCCAGGCTTCTTGTAGGGATCTTTGATCTGACTTCCACTTTCCACTTGAATTCTGCCTGTAAAAGTGAACTGTGAAGTTTTGCTGTGCTTTTACCTCGACTGGTTCCTATTTCTTGACATATTTCGACTTCTTCAGGAGATACATTACTTTTTTGTGAACTTGGCTAAGCTTTACATAGGTGTGTGTGTGTGTGCGCACGCACATATGTGGGTGCCCAGCGTTTTCAGGTTTTTAATTTTTTGGTACTAGAATGGTTGTTTGGGAGTATTTTGCTCTCAGCATTCCTGGAAAAGGAAGTCTACAGTATGATTGTTTAATAGCAGGACATATTTCATTCTTTGAATATATCTTTATTTACCTAAATAATGCTCTTCTTGGAATCTTAAAGTTGCTTTCAGTTTCACTGTTAGAAACAGTGTTGCAGTGGATGTTCTCAGATAGAGATCTACACATAGGTCACTGATATTTTCCCCAGGATGAATATCTTGATGTAGAATTACTAGACTTGCTTGTCAGGCTTTTGATAGATACTATCAGAAGTCCCTTTGGAATGATTGTTTCATATTGAAACTCCCAATCGCAGTGTTTGAAAATGCCACTCTTTCATTAACCCTGAGTATTAGGTTTTTTAAAAAGTGATTAATACGTTGTGGGAAATGGCATTTTAGTTTTAAAATTTAGATTTCTTTCATCATTCAAGAGGTTAAGCATAATTTTTCTTATTTTCACTGACCATTTATATTTCTCTTCTAAATTTTTCATATTTAATTCTAATGCATAGAAAATTTGTGTGATGTAAAGATCTATCTTATATCTCATACCACTGTACATTTCCTATTTGAATTGGTTTGCTCAACTGTGTACCTATTTGGAGGTATGGAGTTGGTTAAAGCCAGCTCATTTGGGAACATTTTTTGCATTGGGGCTGTAACTTTTGAAAGTGGACTTGGTAATGTAGTGTTAAGAAAGAAGGAATGAGTAAAAGAGCGTGTTAAGGAAGAAGTTTACCCTGTAATGGTAACAGTTATAGGGTCATTTTCCTACCAATTTGTATTGCATACATGAATGAATAAAGGAGAATCACTGATCAGGAAATACAGTTGTATTTAAATACTCTGAAATCAATCAACAAAGCAAAAACAAAAACAAACAAAAAATACTCTGTAGTTTTGGGCAAACCCGTTCTTAAGTTATTTTCTTGACTCTTGTGGCCGTATGTCTCCATTCATTCCCCTTTTGTTATTCAACAAGCCTTTATTGAGCACTATCTATATGCCAGCCACACTGAGCACTAGGATAAAAAAATAATTATGGTGCTGACTTTGTCCTCAAGGAGTTCAAAGTCCCATAGAGGAGGTGGCCATATAAATATAAATAGAGCCTAGTGTGCTAAATGTTATCATTTATGTGCAAGGTACGGCACAGCCAACTCACTGCTGATGGTGATGTGAGTGTGAGGGTGACTTCTGAGACTTGAGCTGGATAGTGAAGGATTGAAGGCTAAATAGGAATTCACCTTGTGGATAGGCAGTAGAAGAGGGCATGTCAATCAGTGAAAATAGACTATGAGTAGGCATGAAATAGCATGTTGTTTCCTAGGAACTCCCAGTAGTTTAGTTGGTAAATAATGAAAGAGTTGCTAGTGGGTGAGGCAGAGGCCAGCTCATGGGAGGTCTTGTGGAGTGTGCAAAGGAATCTGGAGTTTGCCTCCTCCCTCCCAGTTATTAACAATGGAAGGGATTATAAGTTAGATCATTATAGGGAATTACATTGGAGAGGAACCGAGGAGTGAAATAAGATTAGAGAGAGAGAGACACTTGCATTTGTCCAGGAGAGATGACCTGAACTAACTAAGTGACAGTGGGAGTAGAGGAGACAGAAGAGATTTGAATGCTGTTGAAAAGTGTAGTCACCAGGACTTAGTGGGAAATAAGAAGTTGGATTTGGGATATTTTGGAAGTTGAGGTCCTTAAGTGATGCACAGGCTAATTGGAGCATAGGAGTGTGTTCTGGAATAGAGGTTTATATTTAAGAATTGTCAGCCTAGCCTGTCAGTGTCTATGGAATCTATTGGTATGGAAAAGATGGTCCAGGGAGAGTGAGCAGAAGGAGAATAGAAAAAGGCTAAGTAAAGAACTCATGGGGCACCAACATTTCCATATGGGCAGAGGATCTTGCAAATGTGCCTGGGAAAGAGCTATCAGAAATTTGGATAAGAATTGAGAAAGCATGGTATCATGAGTAAGGCAAGCTTAAAAAGGGAGTGATTAACGATGTAAAATGCCACTAAAGGGTCAAGTAAGATAAAGACAGAGAAATGTCCTTATGTAAAGGAAAGTGCTTTTTTTTTTTTCTTCTTCAAAATTCTGAGTGGTAGGCTATTGACGATGCAAAAGCAGTGAGCACAGACTGCTCCTGCTGAGTGAGAGAGGGAGAGGGAGGAGTAGAGGGAGGGGAAAGAAAGGGCAAGAGGGGAAGAGGAAGAAGAATTTGGGGTCAAGAGAGCATTTTTTGCTTCTTTTTTAAATAGGAATTTTAGCATGTTTATATGCTGAGGGTTGGGAACTGAGAAGAGAAAAAAGCTGAAGTTACAGATGAGGGAATAATTGAATGAAGCAAACGTTAGTTCAAAACTAGACATGGCCAGTTGAGGACTAGGATTGAATGGGAGAAACGGATTGCAAAATCAGTGTTGGCAAAGTCGATAACTGGTACTGTCATTGGAAGATTCAAGTTTTCAAGGCAGGGATTTCTCAAAGGTCTATGAGCATAGAGTGCTATTGCAGCTGTCTGCTGGGTGTGTGGTAGAGCCTTGTCTATAGCCTCATGGAACAACTAGTTGTGTGTTTTCCCTTAAGTCTGAATTGTTGGGATAAACTTTATTGAAATAATTAATATGACTGTTGAAACTACAATATAAAGATATTACATGTCAATTGGAATAAAGACATATGTAAATAAATTGTTGCTTTGGGGTTATTACCACTTAGCTTAATTCTGGTTTCTGTTACATTCTTATTTCCATGAACCACACGAACCTAAAGTACAATAAAAGGTTCTAGGAGATAATTACTAAAATACCTGGCTCCAGCATCTTGCCTTCACCCACACATAGACTGGCTTGGCTTTCATGCTCCAGCTCTGTGGGATGGTGCTCTCAGGAAGGTGGGAAGTTTCTTATCCTACCACGTTCCATTGGCGTATGGGTGACTGCCCATTCTGTGATTGCTACCACCACTTTTCAGACTATGCACCCAAAATAGGAGTTCCCCTTACTCCTCTCATTCCAAGTAGAAGGAAGTATTCTTTCCAGGTAGGAAAACTGTTTAAGGCATCCTTAGATGATTCTTTTAGCACCTAAAAGATACGCCTTCCTTTTTCAATTAGTGGTTCCTTCCATTGAGCAAATTATGTTAGGTTGCTCTAGATGATTTGTGTGCTACCATCCTAATCTCTCTCTTGCCAGCCTTTGTGTGAACAAGCGCTAGAGATATGAGTGTGCACCTATTGACTCTCCCTTACCTTGGAATGTTCTGGCTTGCTTTCTAAACTCCAAGGATTGGGGTAGCCATAACACTTTCTTTCCTGTTTGAGAATGAATCTCTGTGGTTCACTTTCCTATTGATCCCACAGGACCTTGGGATTCCCATTCTAAATGGGCTTCTCATGTGTTCCTGGATTCTCAGAATTCTTGATCTGGGTATGGAAAGCTGACTTCAGATAGCCAAAACTTCCATATTTGAAAGAGAAATCACATGCCTGAGTATTTCAGATTTTGGCTGAACACATCTTTCTGGAGCCTGACAGTTTTAATTGATTTGTTCTATTAACCTTGGTAGGAAAAGTCTTATATGTATTTATGGTTTTAAGTACCCTGGTTTATCCAAATTTTGGTAGAGATAAGGGAATACCTATCTACGTGGCTTTCCAAAGGCAGTAGATATTGCATTAAGTCCATCCTCATTATCTCTCCTTTGTTAATTTACATTGTGTGACACTTTTCACAATTTCTAGGATGAGTTCTTTCTGAAATATCTTCCCACTTTTCACTATGACTCTGGTGTTGTGTGATTAACTAACACAGTGAGTATTGTCTGGTAAAATTAAATAATTATTCTGCGTCAAGATAACTTGAATTACTGTTTGGTGTGCAGACTGGGGTGGTTTAGAAGTAAGTTTGAAAATTGGTTTCTCAAGGAAATTTTTACAAGGAGAGTATAGTAGATGACTATGTAATTGGAACCCTCTTTCTTTTAAGGAACAATACTTAGACCAGCTCAGAGTTTCTAAGTGTTTGGTTTTAATGTATTAATATACCTAAAACAGAAAGGACGTTATTATGGGCTTTTTACAACTGTCTTAATGTTTACATTTTTTCTAGATGCATTTAGTTAGATTTAATTCTGACTCCAAAATGACAAAACTCTCTGGAGACCACATTTTGTAGGAAATAATAATAATACTTCTGTTTTAATTGGAAACTTAGATAGCTTTCTTCCACATTGCCATTTTTTTGGACAGTTATGCTAGGGCTAGCCAATAGAAATTTTGGCAATGATGGCAAAGTTCTAGTATTGGGTTGTCCGTGTATGGCTAGTGACTATGCTATTCGGCAGTGAAGATCTAGATTTTGCAGTTAAAACCACCCCCTATTTACTAGCTAACTAGCTCTTCACTGGTTTCAGAATTCTTACCCTTTTGGGCAGGCACAGCTCCACATTCAGGCACATAGCTGGGGGAATAGTGCAGCGCTTGCTGGATTGCAGCCCCAGCTCTCCTGCCTAGCCAGGCGATTTTGTGCAGTGAGCAACCTGCACCACTTTGTGCACTGGCTCTGCCAGGGTCTATCCCCATAACCACCGCTGCAGGCTCTGCATCCTGACTACTGACACAGCAGAAAACCTCAGTCCCATTCCCCAAAGACGTCTCCCCAATCAAAGTGGGGTCCGTTCTTTCCTGAGTTACAGATCAATGCTAAGAGACTTGGCTGGTAGCAAGAGGAAATAAATTTTGTGTTAGAATTCTTCCTGTACTCCGATCTCTTAGAACTGGATTTCTGTACTCCTGTATTCAGGAGGCCATGGGCCAGCCAGTGGATAATTTATTGTATTTAATGATTTATGAAAAACTTCTTTGCCTAGAACTTTTGAAAGTGATAGGAGAAAGGGAGGTTGTTTCAGAAAGCAGAGCCCCCTAGTACGGGGGTATTCAGTCCCCACTCATTCTGAAAAATGTGATGGAGGGAACCTTTAAAACTACTTCTGGTTGTTGTTTTTCACTAAGCAGAACTTTCATTGGACTCTGATGGCTTTGAATTCGGCTCCATCTGCACTGTATTTAATAGCTGTTTCTCCCAGATTGTTATAAATGGCTATTATTCTTGATTTCAGAGCCATTTTGAGTTTTTTGTCTTTTTTTTTTTCGGTCTGTGTATTTTAACTGGCAATTGGTTGGGGCCATATCAGGGAATTTGGGCTGATGTCATCTTTATTTAGAAGTCAGTTTATGGCTCTTTAGAGGATTTATTAATTTAACCACAGCTTTTGATCCTAATAAAATGTGTCTGGGTTGAACTGACTAATCTCAAAGATTTTAGACTTAAATGTTTCTTAGCAGGATTGATACAGCCACCCTGAGAATCATGTATGTATGTATGTGTGTGTGTGTATATACATATACATATACATATACATATACATATACATATACATATACATATACATATGTGAATTGTCTTTTGATAGATCAAATTCCATTTCCAAATGGTATAAAAGCTATCTGTGTCTACATCCCACTGCTTTCCTTTTAATTTATAATTTAATAACTTAAAAAACCACCGTTCTATGAATTAGACCTTGCCTTTTTAGTGTAATGATGCTGTGATCTTATGCTCATGAACAGGAAATGAACGTGAGCCTCAGACCTGTTGGCCAATCTTTTCCTAAAGGAGAGCTGGCTATTGACTTTGTCAAAACTAAGTCTGTTGCTTTTGGCAGACACGGGTCAGCATTCAGATGAACAGTGCTGCACAGCTTCAGTCACATAATGACGTGGTTGGTCCATTTTGCAGCTCTCTTACTCTGTGGACACACACCGGGATGGAGTCCTGCTAAAAATAGTGCACTTAGGAGCTTTACTAAGTGTGGGTTTTTTATGTCCAAAGTTTATAAATGGTAACCTGCCCTCAGATCATTTCTTCACTGGTCCATGGAGTGTCAGGCAAAGCCTTTACTGAATAATTTAAAAAATGCCTTCCTGGGAACATTTCTGGTCTTCCTGATAATGGAAAAGGTGAAATGGCCCTCAATTTGAATTAAAACTCTGTTTATTTATTTATTTATTTATGCCAAATTTTCTTTTTATGCCTGCATCACAAGCACATGAAACTGATTTTTTATTTTATTTTATTATTAGAGAAGTTGTAATTGTATGGAAAAACCATGCAGAAGTTATAGAGTTACCATATACCATTCCCCTTACACACAGTTTTCCCTATTATTAACACTTTGCATTAGTGTGGTACCTTTGTTATAAATGATGAAACATTATTATACATGAAACTGCCATCAACAACAACTCTGAACATTTGCACTTCAGACGATTTATAGACTTGAGTCCTGAATTATCAACTTTCTAGTTCTATAAAGGCTATTTGATGCAATTCATTTATTAAATGGATAGTCAATCAAGTGGCTCTCAAAGTGTGGTCCCCGGGCTGGCAATACCAGCATCACATGGGAACTTTTTAGTAAATGCAGATTCTCAGGCCTACCCCAGACCTACTGAATCAGAAACTCAGTGGGGTGCTGACCAACAATCTGTGTTTGAACAAGTCCTCCACTAGATTCTGATGCACTCTAAAGTTTGAGAACCAATGATCTAATGCAGTAGCTGACACACTTGATTTAGGCTCACTTCGGTGCCTGTGAAAATACAGATTCTTGATTCCTACCCACACAGAATCTGATTCCATGGGACTAGGTTAGGGCCCAGGAATCAATATTTTTATAGTCTGTGACAAAGCTTGCTTTGGGAACCCCTGCTCTTACCTTGAATCATGTTAAATAACTCAATAGCTGGAAATGTAGAATATAATACATTTGTTTCTATATAAATGTCTTCATAGAACTCTGATTTAAGATAATGACAGTTTGCTTTAGAATTACTTAAGACTATAAAAACACAGGTGTCTGGGCTCTACTAAACCAAAAGCTGAGGTTAGGGGTAAGGAGGTGTGTTTATTTTGTTTTTGGTTTGTGATTAAGTTTCAAGGGTGATGTACCCTCTGAGAATCATGGGTTTTTGCTTTCAGCTTTCACTGAGGTTTGATAGAAGAAATATTTCTGTAAACTTTGTACCATATGATAAATCTTTTTTAAAAAAAAATTTATTGAAGTATATCATTCATACATGAATATGCATAAACTATAAGGGTTCAGTTAACATCAGGATCTTACAAAACAAACGTGCATAACATCATACAGGGCTCTTACACATCACCCCCCGCCCCAAACACCCTGCATTGTTGTGAAACATTTGTTAACAATCATGAAAGAGCATCGTTAAAGTATTACTACTAACTATAGTCCGTATCTTCTTCCCCAGACATTTTTTAAAAGGATTTATTTATTTACTTTTATCCATTTTTACCCCCCCCACCCCCCATTTTTGCTGTTTCTGTGTCCATTCACTGGGCAACTCTCTGTGTCCGTTTCCTGCCCTCTCTTCTCATCTTTCTCCTCCTGTCTTCACTGGGATTTGATCCTTGGAATCTCCGATATGGGAGATGTGGCACCCCCTGTGCCACCTTCATTCCTGGTTTTTCGGTGCGTCTCATCTTGGCTCTCCCTTGTGTCACTCTCCTGTTACGTCATCGTCATCATCTTGCTGCGTGGCTCGCAGGGCCTGACAGTGCACCCGCTCGCAGGGCCTAGCGGTGTACCCGCGCATGGGGCCTGGTGGTCCACGTGCCTTCTATATTTTTCTATTTTTTTATTTTTACCGGGAGGTCCCAGGGATCAAACACAGGTCCCTCCATATGGGAGACGGACGCCCTACCATCTGAGCCACATCCGTCCCCCTGCTATATCTCTTAAGGTTGACCAAAGATACCCAAAGTTATAGTCTTTTCCCATACAGGATGGTCATATAATAAATCAGGCTTGGTTTATCACCAGCATTCTAAAAACCAGACCTAGGGAGAAAAACTAAGTCTGGGGACACATGCATGGTTTCTAATATAGCAAATGTTTAGCCTACCCTGATTATCACAAAATCAGATCAGCGAGAATACTCACATTACGATAATTCTTACTAGGATTCAGTAGATGAACATAGTCTCTCTTTCTGATAACTCATGTGCAACTCTTAGTTTTCTCTTCTGCCTTACTTTTCAGAGGACTCAGTAAAATCTTGTGCTCCGTTTTGAAACACCTATTTCCCTTGCCCACTCCAGTCCATGACTTTTTCTTTTATAACCTGACTGAAATGTGTTAGGAGATATATGGGGTCCAAAAACTAAATAAATGATGGGATATCTGCCCTTTCCTTTGAAATAGGCTTCTTGTTTGGAGAACCTTTCCCAAGTCTAGGTCAATGCCTCCTTTATGTCTTCCTCCATAAGATAAATGTACTACAGTTCTCAGTAGACTGACTGGAAGGGTTAATGTTTCCCAGTACCAGGCACCGACCCAGGCAGTAGGGGGAAATCTGGTTCATTTTGTTTCAAAATACACCATACCTCAAGTAAGTACAAGCAGCTGCAATGTGGGATTGGGGCCAAAAGAAATCAGTGTGGTGCTCTGAGCTCCAGCGGAGAGGAGTTCATGTAACATGGGTCTGAGATCACGTTCCATAACAAAACCACCAGCCCCAGCAGGCGAAGGCCCTTGCATGTCACCCCGGTCACCCCTACAGCCACCACCCAAAGAAGCAGGTGGCTCTTTGCAGAGGGGGACTCTTTCTTTTTCCCTGGAGCCTCATCTCTGCAATGGATTGAGTATACCACATTCAGTCTCTTGCAGTCCAAGAACTGTGGGACTATAAATTAAAGGAACATTGGAATACAAAGGATTTGTAGGTATGCTGTCTGCTTATTTTGTCTTCATAACTTGGTTTAAAACAGTAGTCAGCCCCACAGTACACTCCTTCCCCCTCAAGCTCAGAGAAGATCTCAGTCAGGTAGCAATTGCAGCCACTGAGTCTGATTGGTTGTTTCATCTCCCAGATTTTTTTGGGTAATAAAATTTAACTTAACAACTACCCTAATTCTCCTTCTAAGGCTATAATGCCTCATCTCCTCTTTGGAGTGGTCATAAACTTCCTTTCACACTAATTAGACATTTTCTGCATCATACTCTCTGTTCTCAACACTTCTGGATTTTTCCCTGTGTTTTTCTGGCCATGTGGGACAGCATCTTGTAGGCTGATGATTAGAAGTCTTTAAAGTGGGGCCTGACAGTTGTTTTTAGGTCTTCCGTTGGTTTTTAGATTGCATCTCAGGCATCAGGGCTTTGTGACTAATTTGTGGTTTTACTGTCTCTCCCTAGTTTATAAAAAGGCTCATGTTCCCTTCCATTTTCCAATACTTTCTTGATAAACGGTTTAAACAGTTATTTAAGAAGGTGTCTACTATTACATAGAAAATCATTTCATAAAAGGAAAATAAGCGTTAGAATACCATTTGCGTAAGTGAGGGAGGGGGCTTTTTTGTATGTGTTTTCAGTCAGTTACTAAATCATTGTGAACAGAGGAGAGTTGCTTTCCCCCCTTACCTTCTGTTTCCTAATTTCTTAAGCAGGGTGGTAATGTTTGAATTGTTACTCACAGAATTGTTAGATTAAAGAATAAGGCTAGCTTTTCCTTGCTGATTCTGCATTGGTAAAATCATTTACGTGGAATTCTCAGGAAACTGGAGTATTTACATATCCTCAACCCAGCTGGGAATAATTCATCCTCCAGCACAGTACTAGTTTTCTTTCGGCTTTCTCCTATACCTACTGTTTTAAAGAAGTCTTTTAAAGAGGCATTGCCAAGAGGGACTTCACGTAGGAGGAATGGTGTACCCTGGGAGCAGGAAAGGAAATGAAATTAAGTGTCTCATTATTTTTCCCGTGGTGAAGTAGATATTAGAATTGTATTCACTAGGTATTATTTATTCTCTCAAAAGTATGTGCAGAATGCATAACTGACTTAGGTTGTATACTGACTTTAATTTTTAAGCTAAGTTTTATCTTCAGCTTAATTAGAGCTCAGTGAAGGAAATTAGGTCTCTTATTTGGCCCTTGAACTTTGAAAACAAAACTTTCATATTTTTGAATAGCACATTGTGGGCCAAACAGCATCTGGAAGAGATTATTCTCACTCATAGGCAGAAGAAATTTCATAATCTGCCATCTTCAAAGAACGTGGTACCTTGCCACATTTCCCCTATATCCTGGAAACAGAGGAAGTGCTTAGCGCTACACTGCGGGATTGTCTTGCCCTTTTCTTTGTTTTGCTTTGTACATAAGTATATTTCCCTACTAGTGCAATCTTTCTTTAGCTTTCGAAAATGCAGCAAACCTCGGAGTATGGTGCTGCCTGCACTGTTTACTGTGGTCCAGACTTCTCCTTTTTCAAAAGACCTATTTGACTTTTGGCAACTTGCCTCTTACACTTCGTGATTTGTCTGAGACATCTTTCCTGTCTTCTCTAAAATCAGGCACGTGTGTGCCTGAGATAGTCATGTAATTTGTAATAGTGTTTTCTAGCCCGATTTACACAAGTTACTGAGTTTATTCTTGCGCATGCTTATTCTTATGGTTATTTGTGACATATGACCACCGTCTTCCAATTAAAAATATTTTCTGTCGGGTGTTGTTTCCCCCCTCCCATTTCTCTCTTTCCCTCCTTCCCTTCTTCCACCTCCTCCTCTCCTTCTTCCTCTTCCTCTTCAAACTTACAGAGCAGTTGCAAGTGCAGTTAAAAAGTGCAGAGAACCTTTTATCGTAGCAAATCGAATAAGAGTGTGTTGCTGACTTGATGCCCTAACACCCACAAATACTTTAGAGTGCATTTTCTTAAAACAGGGACATTCTTCTGTATAGCCACAAGGCAACCATCTAAATCAGGAAATTAACATTGATATCTTATTACCATCTAATCCTCAGATCCCATTCAAGTTTTCCCAAATTTTCCCAATGATGTCCTTTGTCACGAAGGAACCATTTCAGAATCTTGCACTGCATTTTGCTGCATGTCTCTTGTTAGTCTCCTTCAATATGGGATCGTTTCTCAGCTTTTTATTTTTCTTGGCTTTTATGACCTTGATACTTTTGACAATTACAGACCAGTTATTTTGTAGAATGTCCCTCAATTTGGGTTTGTCCCATGTTTCCTCTTGATTAAATTCGGATTTGAATCTTTGGCAGGAATATCACAGAAGTGGTGCCGTGTTCTTCTCACTGCATCCTATCAGGCGGCACACAGTATCGATATGCCCTAATACTGCTGACGTTTACTGTGATTACTTGATTAAGGTGGTGTCTTCCAGAATCTCCAGTGCAAAGTTTCTATTGTTTCACTTTGTAATTAATAATTACTTTGTGGGGAAGTACTTTAAGTCTATGTAGATATCCCATTTCTCATCAAGCTTTTAATTTATTTATATTAGAATTCATGGATTCCTATTTTATTCAAAAGATTATAATCTGTTACTATCTGTTTTGAGTATCAAAGATGTCCAGTTTTGGCAAGTAGATGCCCTTCAAGCTTATTTTTTTAAAATATGCACCCGTAATTCCTTAAGTATTTTTACGTCTTACTTTCTGGCACAGCAAGCTGTTCTGGGTCATCATGTACTTTATCCTGCTACTGGAATCAGATGTTTCTCCAAAGAGCACTGGTCCCTTTCAGTAGAGAATGGTATTTAGAGACCAAGACCTATGTACAAGGTATGCTCATTGTTGTTGGGTTATCACTACCCCCAGACCTCTCAGTGGACATACACACACACATTTACACCTGTATTTATTTCTATATAGCTATTGAAAGCCATGAATCCATACCTGTATCTTCTCTTCTCCTGGATTCCCCCCTCACCTTTCAGGCTCTGACACCTTCTTTGGGTTGCCTTCCCATGGGGACATCTTCCCTCCCTCACTTAGTCTCTGACAGCCTGCATTGGGATGCCCTTGCATTGTTAAAAACTTATGGCCTTCTTGAAAATAGATAGGTATAGATAGTATGTAGTTAGTGATCAAATTTTCTTGCAGGCGTTTCCATTCAGGGACAATTTTATTTAAAGACTCTTTTCTAAAATCTATAAATAGCATTTTAAAATAAAATGTGTTTTCTATTAATATAAATTTTCTTGAAGACACACATAAACTGTACATATTTAAAGTATATAATTTGATTTGTTTTGACATATGCATTAACCTGTGAAATCATTACTACACTCAAGCTAGTGAAGATGTCCATGGCCGCCTTTTGGTACCTTAAAGATGTTGATCCCCATCTTCTTGCTTGCATTGTTTCTGATGAGAAATCTTCTGTCATCCTCATGTTTGTTCCTTGCTATACCACATGTCTCTTTTGCTCTGGCTGTTTGTAAGATTTTCTCTTTATTACCATTTTTTGATCAATTTGCTTTTGATGTCCCTTTGTGCAGTTTTCCTTTTTTCTTTATGTTTCTTGCTCTCAGGGTTAATAGAGCATCTGAAATCTGTGGGTTTATCATTTTTATCAATTTGGAAATTTTTGGAAATTAAAAATATTTTTCTAACTTCCTCTTTGCAACTCTGCTTGAAATTTTCCCATAGTTCACTGATGTTCTTAATTCTTTTTTTCTCCCGTTGTTTCATTTTGGTTAGTTCCTACTTCTATTACTTCATTAATTGTTTCTTCTGCAATGCTGTTAATCATATCCCGTATATTTTTCATTTTATATGTCGTATTTTTCATCTCTAAAAGTATGATTTGGGTCTTTTTAAATATGTTTTATGTCTCTACTTAACTTTTTAAACATGTGGTCTATAGCTGTAATAACTTTTAATGGACTTGTCTGCTAATTCTAACATCTGTGTCAGTTCTGGGTCTATTTTAATTGAGTGCTTTTTCTCCTAATTGTGGATCACATTTTCCTTCTTTGCACGACTGGTAATTCTTGATTGGATGCTGGACTATGTGAATTTTACCTTGTTGGCTGCTGGATATTTTTATGTTACTATAAATACTCTCGAGCTTTGTTCTGAAGCACAGTTAATTACTTGGGTGCAGTTTGATCTTTTTAGGCCTTGCTTTTTAAGATTTGTTAAGTGGGATTAGAACCGTGTTTAGTCTAGGACTAATAATTTCCCACTCCTGAGCCAAGGTGCTTCTGAGTACTCTACCCAAAGTCCTGTGAATTATGAGGTTTTCCAGACTCACTGGTGGGAACAGGAACTTCTCCCTGCCGTGTGTCAGCACCAGGTACTGGTCCTTGCAGTCATTTCAGATGTGTATTTCCCAACCCTCTGATACTTTCCTCATCTGCATGTGCTGATCAGTTCTTTATTGATTATTCAAGGGGAAACCTTTGCAAATCTCTGCGTTTTTCTCTCTGCCAAGTCCTCTTCTCTCTGACGCTCTAGTCTATGGACTCTAGCCACCTGGATTTCCCCTCCCTAGGCAGTCACAGGGCTCACCTTTCTTCCCCTGCCTCTCAGGGATCATTGTCCTTAGCTGCCTGAAACTTTGAAAACCATTGTTTTGTATATTTTATCTTTTTTTGTTGTTGTTGCTATTTTAGACAGGCAGGTAAATCTGGCTCCTATTACTCTATCTTTGCCCTATATATTATTTTTCTGTAGAAAATTAAAACAGCCATAATACTACCACCTTAGGGTATATGGGTATATATATAACCTTTCATATATACAAATGTATTACATTTCTATGGGTATATGCTTTCCCAAGTGGGATTCATTATATATTTTCACACATGTATACTTTTAATGTAACTTAATTTTTACTGGCTATAGAAAATTGAATTGCATGTAAACATAGTTTTAAATAACTCCATTGGCAAATACTCTTATTGGATATTTAGATTGTTTCTAGAATTTTCAGGTCATACATAATACTGCATTAAGCTTCCTTGTAGCAAATCTTTGCCTTTAATATTAAGTCTTTTCACAGTGTATATTTCCTAATTGTGGGGTTACACACACTCTGATTCAGCATACCTTTTAGGTTCTTGATGCAGAACACACACACACACACACACACACAGTCACATCCATATTGCTTTTCAGAAAGGTTATAACAGTTGCATCTACACTGGAAATATATTTGAGTGCCTATTTTCCCATAGCGTGGCAAACACATCTGAAAACTGTTTTTCAACTCTAAATTGCCTATGTTGAGGTACAGTTTTAAGTCATGCTCTTTCAGTTCAAGTGCTCAGAATTGCTTTTGATTTATTCTCCTAAAAGTGTTTGAAGTTAAGCTACTTGAAACCTTAAATAATGGAAGATGACTTAGCCAACAGAATCCTTTTGTTCAAAACTGTTATTTTGGACTGAATCACTTTTCTCACTACAACCACAGACTATTCTAGTCAGCTATTTTGGCGCTTGACCCTTCCCCATTGCTTCCTTTTCTTCCTGTTTTCCCTTCCCACCATCTCCACCAATATGAATATGTTTATTCATTTCGATTCCATTCTAGGTCATTTGTGAATCACTACTGATATTAGAAACATGCACTTGCTCTTAGAAGGAAACATCTTTCAAGATTCTTCCATTTCCATCTGCTGTGGTTGGAAGAGTCTTAGCTTGAGGTTTGGTTATAGAGGTTATAGTTACCTTAGTCTTGGAAACTATGGGGCAGGGATCTCCCAGCACAACCCAGCTTGGCTCAGTGACTCCTGCCTTAAGCATTCCTTAATAGATATGTATCCACCCTATCCTTCAGGGTACTTCCTTAAGTGGAAATCCCAATTCCTATAATTCCTATTAGCTTTTCCAGTGCTCTGAGCCCCTATGCAAATGGCTGAAGTTCATGGCATACAGATACCAAGAAGATCAAGATTTCAAACATTGTGGGCTGTAGGCTATAGAAACAGGGCAGTGTTAACTTTGTCTCTTACCCAAATAGAACTTTCTTCTAATTCTCCTACCTTACAAGAGGATTTTCTCAAGCCTCTTAGTTGACTTCCTTTCCCCCTAAAATTTCGAGTCCATCACTTCTCTCCTTTCATTTTCGCTGGGAGAGTGATCACGTTCACTTGAGTTCCTCTCTTTTCTCTGACTCAGAGATCTGCAATTCTTGCCCATTCCTGATCCACTGTTCCTAAACGACAAACCTTTCCCCATTTTCTAAGAACTGTGTTATAACACAAACTACCTTGAACTTGAGACTGTGAACAGGGTATGGCTAAACATCCTGTGCCCTAGTAATGACAGCTGTTTTGAGATTATTCCACAAATTGTTCCACATTTCCTAATTATTTTGACAAGTTTCAGGATAGCATCTCTTCTCATCAGGAACATGTTGTAACATGAAAACTCTATACCTGACAACACTGAGCCTTTAAAACCAGGAAAATGAATTTACTTAAATAATTTTCAGCCAATTTTTTTTCAGTTAAAAAAAATGGATTCTGCAATGATAAAATACATGTAAAATTGTGTGAATGTGGTACTGGTGTTTTTCTTTCGATAGGGAGCACAAGGATAGGCTAGCTGTAGTCTTCCCTTTGAATGCATCAGCTGAGTGCCACATGGAAACAATGACAGGCTTTTAGGCCAAATGTGCAATAAAAGGTCTAATTGAAAAGCTGGATTGGCAAGTGGAAAAGCTGATCCTATGTGTGGAAAAGAAAAGATTTCAGAACACGAAATATGCTGTCTTTTATGTATACTTTATACTGAAGCAAGATCTGGGGTCTGATACTTTAAGGAAGAGAGGAAAATTTCTGCAACCACAGGTGGAGATAGTGTTTTAAAACAAAACATGAGGAACTTGTTTGGTATCTCAAGTGCACTTCTAGTTTCTTTGTTCTAACCCTGCATGGGAGGCAAATGGACTCTGAAAGTGATCACAGCTGTCTTCATCCCAGCTGGACCATTTGGTTCCCATTTTCAGAGGAGGCAGTGGTAAGGATAGATAGCCCAGCTGAAAAATGTAACATGGCTATCTCTTTGTCACCCTGTTTTCCCCGTGCTCTTTCCTTTTTGGCTCTTTAAGCCTGAAATTCTCATTTAATCAACTTTACAAATGAAGTTAGAAATAAAAATAAAGTTTAGAAATAGTTACATTTAGAAATAAAGTATTGATTGACTTCTCCCTCAAGAGATGAAGAATTTTCTCCATTTGCTTCCCATTTCCTAAAGTTTTTATCTTAGTTCACTAGAGTTACATATATTTCAATTGTATAGCTTTTCTTTTGATAATTACATTAACTGCAGTCTTCCTTGTAACCATTATTGTCACAAGATTCTTTTTTTACTTACATGGATTGACTGTGGACCGTCAGTCTGCTCATGCCAAAGCTTCCCTGAGCACATTATTTTGATTGGTCACATGGTTAGTTGCATTATGTCATCAGGTAGATTTTTCAGGATGAAATCTATCCTGATTACTTAATATCTTAAAATGTCTTGTTCTTTTTAGTGCAAGTAAATGCCAGCTTAGCTGAGTATAGAATTCTTTTTAGTTATTCCATATTCCTAAAGAAACCTTAAAAGTTGTTCCTTTGTATGTTTTGGCCAGGAAGATGGCTGTCTCCAGCCCAACTTTTTTTCTCTGTTTTGATTTGATTTTTCCCACTTGATTTTTAATGGGAATCCTTTTGACTCTTGAAGTTTAGTAACTGACCAAGCCTGTGTTTCAACTGAAGGTCATGTACTTCTTATCTTCCCTGGAATGAAGTGAGTTCCCAAAACAACAAATTTAATATTTTCTGCTTTTAAGAAAAGTTTACTTTAATTGTATTATTAAATAACTTCTGTTCCATTTGTTCTTCTCAGGTATACCACTTATTCTTATGTTGAATCACTATTTTCTTTGGCCATACATTGACTCTCTATTTTCTGTGCTCCATATCCATCACTTCTAATCAGTCCAGTAACTGCCATGATTTTGTCATTTCCTTCTGCACTGGATAGGTTTTCTTGAGCCAATCTTCCATGGCATCAACTTTGTTTTCTGCAGCATCATTTCTGTCTCTTGTTTTAATTTTTTTAGTTTCAGCAGTGATATTTTTTTATTTGCCATTTTAAATCAAAGTTACAAATTTTGTCGTTTAAAATGTCAGATAGCTCTATGAAGCTTTCTTAGAAAATAGAGTCCCTGCTCCTTCCCTAAGATTTTACCTTTACCCTACCTACTGCTTTCAGCTGTTTTAGCTGTTTTGTTTGCATTTTTGCAAATTTGCATTTGCATCTCTAAGATTGATTTCTACTTTTTGATATTTCAGTTCCCATACATCTTGTACCTCATCATCTTAATATATTTTTTGTCATGATTTTGGTTGTCATTATTCAGTGTTGATATTATTATGACTTTTTTTTTAAACAAATCAATTTTATTGAAACATGTTAATAAAGCATAAATCCACCCAAAGAGTACAATCAATGGTATTCGGTGTAATCACGTATTTGTGCATTTATCTCCCCAATCATTCCCAGAACACTTTCATTATTCCAATAATAATAATAAACAAAAAACAAAGCTCATCACCTCTCAATCTCTCTATGCCTCGCCTGCCGTACATAGCTGCTATTCTTTTACCTTCTCTCTAGTATACTTGTATTTATATGTTGTAAAAACAGTCTTATATATGCAATATCACCCATATTCATATTTTCCATGAGGTTTTACTATCTTATACAGTCCCATGTTAGTTTTTAGCTTTCCTTCTAGTAATCTACATGATCTTAGACTTTCCCTTTCAACCATTGTCATACACATACAATAGCACTGCTAGTTACAAATGCCACGATATGATTTAACCGTTTCTATTCATTTCCAAAGATTTGCAAACTTTTTTACCATTTCTGCCCAGATTAACCCTCAGCTTTCCATTCTTACCCTGCTTCTATTTTCTGGTGACCTATATTCTAATTTTAACTCCATGAGTTTATACAATGTATTAATATTTAATTCATAATAGCGCAATTCAACAGTATTTGTACTTTAGTGTCTGGCTTGCTTCGCTCAACATAATGTCCTCCAGGTGCATCCATGTTTTCATGTGTTTCATGACTTCATTTCTTCTTACTGCTGCATAATATTCCATTGTGTGAATACGCCACAGTTTGTTGATCCATTCATCAGTTGATGGACACCTGGGTTGTTTCCAGCGTTTGGCATTCATGAATAATGCCGCTATGAACATTTGTGTGCAGATGTCTATTCGTGTTACTACTCTCTCAGTTTTCTGGGTATATACCTAGTAATGGTATTGCCGGGTCCCATGGCAAGTCTATATTCAACTTCCTTAGGAACTGTCAATCCTCCACAGCGGCTGTGCCATTCTGTATTCCCACCAACAGTGAATAAGTGTTCCTATCTCTCCACACCCTCTCCAACATTTAGTTTCCCAACTTTTTAATAGCAGCCAGTCTAATTGGTGTGAAATGATATCTCATTGTAGTTTTGATTTGCATTTCCCTAATCACTAGTGATGTTGAACATTTTTTGATGTGTTTCTTTGCCATTTGTATTTCTTCTTTGGACAATTGTCTTTTCAAGTCTTTTGCCCATTTTTCAATTGGGTAGTTTGTCTTTCTATTGTTGAGTTGTAGGATCTCTTTGTATATCATGGATATTAAACCCTTATCAGATATGTGATTGCCAAATATTTTCCCCCATTGAGTTGGCTGCCTTTTCACCCTTTTGACAGGTCCTTTGAGGTGCAAAAGTGTTTAATTTTGAGGAGGTCCCATGTGTCTATTTTTTCTTTTGTTGCTCGTGCTTTGAGTGTTAGGTTTATGAAACTACTGCCTACCAGAAGATCTTGAAGATGCTTTTCTACATTTTCTTCTAGGAGTTTTATGGTTGTCACATTTATATTTAGTCCTTGATCCATTTTGAGTTAATTTTTGTATAAGATTTGAGATAGGGGTCTTCTTTCTTTCTTTTGGAAATGGATATCCAATTCTCCCAGCATGATTTGTTGAATGGACTGTTCAGATTTTTAAAATGTAGTTCGTAAAGCTGAGCCATGTAGAATTCCATGAATCCTTTTTATTTTTTGCCATTTCTGTGTTTTTTTATGTTGATCACTCTTTTTATGTTTGCTTTGTTTTCTATGTGCTTATTACTCATTTTACACCAATGTCACTGCCACCTATAGGAATCTGTTTTCAATGTATTCAGGTAGATCAGTTATTCTGTCAGCGCTAGATTTTGAATCTTTTTACCTGTCATCCAAGGATGTCCCTTCACAATTATGCCAGGAATTCCTTTGTTTTTCTCCTGTATTGATCTCCTCTTTCCTGTATCACATGTCTTTCTTTTTCTTAGTTTCCTCCCTATTTTGGAGGAACACATCCTCCAAGAGAATTCTAGGTTGTAAATAGCTTTCTCTCATTCTCCATTCTGGCTTTCAGGGTTACTGTTGAGAAGCTGAAAGACTTTCTGAATTCTTAATCCTTTGTATATGAGCACCTTCCCCCACTTTCTGTTAGCTTGTAGGATTTTTTTTTTAATCCCCTGAGTTAAAAAGTATCACAATGATGGCCTTAATCTAGGCAATATTGAAATCCATTGAGGTGGGCAGGTAGATACTCAGTGGGCCATTACAACATACAAACTTAGGACCTTCCATTCTGGGAAATGTTTTGAATTAATTTGATTTTTCCCCCCTTCCATTCACAGGGCAGCTAGTTGAATCAGATGCCAAAATAGCTTGGCAACTTTGTTACTTACTTGTTAATAAAAATTGTCACTGTAACAGAGAGAAAGAAATAGGGAGGCATTATTGTTCTAAGCAATTAGAAACTAAAGCAATTGAAGGTATAGTTTAAAAGATAATACACAGAGAATAAAAATCAAAATTTAAAGTTCATGGTGATTGCTGCCAAACCTAGATTGTTTCTTTGGAAGGCAATTCCTTTGAGGTTATGTGACTTGCCAGCATCCTCCAGCTAATATAGAGTAGTGCCATGGGATCTGGGATCAAGCAATTTGGAGTAAACATCCAATTCTACCATTACTGCCGTACAAGACAGGTCTTGTGATCTCTAGCTCGGTACTTCTACCATTATGAAAAGTATCATTTTCCAGTGACTTTAAAATGTTTAGATATCATTTTGCCCACTGGCAAAACTAGAAAATAAGGACCCAGACAAAAGCACCTTGAAGGCAGGGACTGGCTCAGTCTCACTCATTATGCCCCTAGCTGATTGTAGATGCTCAATCATTATCTCTTGGATAAGAGAAATGATATTGTTAGGTGGTATGCATTTTCTTAAATTGAAAAACATTCCCTTTCTGAACTAAATTGCAGTGTGGAAAGAATCACATTGTCTTTTGACAAAACTAGGGCCATGCTTTACTGCAGAGAATTTAGCATTTTTCTGAGTTTTCTTAATGAACATATTAGTAATGAAAAATGTGGTTAGATTTTGTGCTTATATAACACCATCTCTTAGCGGATGTCAAAAGTATTTTATAAATACACTCTTTCTCACATATGTGGATTTCTGGACTTTGATATCTTGTAATTAGGATTTAATATGTCTACCTATTACCTGACTCACTTATGAGAGACTCCTGTGATTTTGAGGTGTCTTGCCTTTTTTTAAAATATTGAAAGTGGTAACTAAATTCCTCGAGGAAATGTGAATATGGAATATATTCACTTTCTTATGTTTCATCCTGGGCTGAGAATTGGGGATTGCTGTTCTCATTAGTTCTGGTTCTGCCACTCTAGTCCCTTCTCCCCTCCCAGCCTCAGTTTTTTCATCTGCCAAAATGACACGGTTGAAGTGGGTAATCTCTAAAACACCTGATGTTACCATTCTCTTTGCCCTTCATGTATAGACTGTCAGCTCTCAATTGTGGGTCATTCAGTTCCTTGATTGCTTACCTGGAAGGTCTTCTCCCCCTACCCCCATCACTTGAAACTTCCTCCCCAGAGCATCTAGCCAGCATACCGGGTTGGATTCAAACATATGAAAATACATCAATTTAGCATCATTTGAGCAAAATGGTACAGAAGCCATGGCTTTAAGGTTTTAGATTCTTCCTGCTGCATTCCTCTTTTCATTAAGCTAGTCACTGGCATTTGGTATAAGGTATTTTTGCTTCCTCCGGCCAACAGTCCTGCATTCCCATGTGCTATTCCACTTAGGCTAAATCTGGGTTTTCCTGTTCTTTTCCAGGACACAGTTTCTCCTAGCATGACTGCCATCTGATCAGCAACCATAAGAATTTGACTTCTGTGTCTAACTCCGTAGTGCTGGGGCTGAGGCCACCGCCCACAACTACAGACCTGTCATGGCCGCTGCCTCGACTTCCACCCCTATAATTTCACAGCCACAGGTAAGCAATTCAAAGTAGCGTAGGTCTGGGCTGATGGGAGGTTTGTTGACTATTTACATGGAGTTTTAGGAGTTGTGTTTGACTGCAGGGATTGTGAGAATCCCCCTCATTGTCATTTGGTGTGTATTTGGATAACAGTGCTTTTGTGAAGGAGGTGCCATTTAGCTCAGGAAACAGCTGGGACAATAAACGAGTGGTTTGAATGAACTGCCTCTCTTTCTAGGGGTCTTGGTTTTCCGTGCTTAGGATGCTTGTCTATGGACATTGGACTCTTAAGTCCTGCTGCTCTTTGGGGTTTAATGAAAAATCGCAGAACAGATCTAATCTTATAATAAGTCTTTTGAATGTTGTGTCTCCTCCTCCTGCTCTTTCTTCTTCTTCTTCTTATTATTATTTTGCCTTGACCTGTTCTGGGAACTTTGGAAAAAATGCAATCCCAGAAATTTCTGAACAGCTGTCACCAGGAGTTACTTTTTCTGTCCAGCAAAGCAGCAGTAAACAGCAGGAGCATTATCTTTAGTCAGGTTTTTATACAGCCTGATCTATTGAGTATTACCTGGCCTCTTCCAGTTTCAGCAGGCGGTATGGTACAATGGGGAGGCAGACTTTGGAGTCCTTCAGTGTGGATTCTCACCCCTGCTTCTCCGGTCGCCAGATACAGAGTCTTAGTCACGCTAAACTCATCCTCAGTTTCCTCTCATGTAATGTCACATGGATTAAATGATAGAATATATGTAAAGCACATAGTAGGTGCTCATGTGTAGCTTAAATTTTGTTCTTCTTCCACCTTCTCCCCTTCCTTCTAGAATGTGAACCCCATCTCATCCATGACAATCATTTTTAGGCAAAGCTAAAGAAAAAAATACACTTTCAAGAAAGAACCATATTGACAGAAATTTTAGTATCGATGATGCAAAACGTGATTCTGCACATTTTTTTCTATATCATTTTGAAGGCTACTAGATTTTGCATGTATTTCAAGTGGGATTGTACATGTGAGAGTAAGAGAGGGAGGTAAGGAGAGGGATAAAGGAGAAAGAAAGAGCCATTTTTACTTCATTTACTCTAAATGCTTTTTCCTTTAAAAGACCTTGGAATTTCATCACGTGAATAAAGTCTTTGCTGTTCTTTAACATTTTAATGCTTTTGGTATTACATTCTGGGATGTTTAGTATTAGTGCTATCACGTGCATTTCTCTTTCGAGTAAATCGATCATTGCCTTTTCAACGCTCATTTACTTTGGGTGTTTGGTTTCCCTTTCTCCCAATCGCTTGTTAGTTAGTTTCTTTGGTTCCTGAGAGACTTGGTGAATGGCTGAAGAGATTTAGTGCCTTGTACCTGAGGTCACCATTTCAAGTCCACTGCAGCTGTTCCCATGTAATGACTGTTCTTAGCCTTTTGTGCAGTGAGTTGGGCCCTAGCGCAGGTTTCCTGGGCCAGGCATTTCAGCATCCCAGACTTTCTGATGTCATCTGTCAGCATTTCCAACAGCGCCATCTTATCTGCACATCTTCCCTCTTACGTAAGCTACTGTCAGCTGGTGAGTGATGTGACTATTTAAAAATGACTCACTGGATTAAAATGTTTAACATCACTCAAGGTAGAAAGAGGTCATATTTAATACAAACACTTGGGGAAATGGATACTCTTCTATGTGCTCTGTGGGAAGGTAAATTGGTACAGTTTCTCTACAGGGTAATTTGACAATATCTATTAAAACGGTATACCTTTGCGCATGCCCAGTTCCTGTCCTGGCATCTACATGAGGAAAACACTCTCTCCGGTACCCAAGGAGGTGTGCATGTACTCGTTGAAGCATTGGTTGAAGGGCAAGAAGTAGAAAAGTTTTAGACATGTTAAGATTGAAATGCCTGTTAGACACCAGGTGGATGCGTTGAGTGGAGTTGGATGTGTCCAGTAGTGTGGGATGTAGGAAGTCTGGAGTTCAGGGCGAGGTCCAGGCTGGAGATGTGTTTGTGGGTGGTCAAGCTGTGAGGCTGAATGAGCACACCAAGGCAGTGAGTGAAGGTGAAGAAGAGAGGGGGGACAAGGACTGATCCCTCGGCATTAAGAGGGTCAGGGATATGAGGTAGAACCAGACAAGACGGAGAAAGGGTAGCCTGGAAGGAGGGAAGAAGACCGAGAGTGTGGGATCCTAGAAGCCGGAAGAAACATGTTTCAAGAAAGGTGCAGCATCTGCGTCCAAGGCTGTGGGCAGGTCAGTTAAGACGAGGGCCGAAGTTTGGTCGTTCAACTTCTCCATCTTCCCTTCTTGTTTTCTACAAACGTAACAACAAGCTTGTAGTTTCAGTTTTAACAAATGCAGTTTCAGCATCTAATTTGTGCGATTGTTTTTCTCCGTTGACTTTCACTTCATTATTTTAATGAATTTACTAGCTATGAAACAAAGTTTTCCCAGTCATGACACTTTATGCTTTTTGTATTGTGCTGTTGAATTTGATAACATTTATTTCTCTTTATAAGTGAGAGTATCCTTCTTATTGGTTTAGATATCAGTTATTCTAGGATCATAAAAATTGGGACAGCTCCCACATTTCATTTTGCTCTGTAACACTATAGCATGGAATTTGTTTCTTGAAAGTTGGAAAGAACTAAGAGCTTTCTCCATAGGGTACTATCTTGGGAAATGACTATTTGCTATTTTAAACATTTTCTACTTGGTTCAGATTTTTTTTTTTTAATGTTTTATTGGATCAGTTTTGGCAGTTGCTATTTCCTAGAAAATCATACATTTTGTCAGTATTTTCTTTCTTCCTTTCTTTTTTTTTAGGAGGTACTGGGGATTGAACCTGGGACTTCGTACATGCGAAGCAGGCTAGCTCCCCGTGTCAGTATTTTCAAATGTATTCATAGAAATTTGGATTGGTATTTTCCTATTATTTTAATCCTTCTGTTTCTATAGATAACTCTTTGGTTTTCTCCTTTATTTTATCTTTTTTTCTTTCATGTTGGTTAATAAAAGTAGAAGATTTCCCAATCATTGGCTTTTTTTCAAATAATAAACTCCTACATGCATTTTTATAATTTATAATTTAATTTTCTTTATATATTTATTATTTCCTTCTTTTTACTTTCCTTATATATATATATATTTAACTTTTAAAATTAAGTAATTTATTTATTCTCACTTTCTTGCTTAACAATTAAACTAATTGTATTCCTTTCTGATTATAGCTGTAGCTACATTCTTTAAATTTTGACAGGTTATGCTATCAGTGTTTTATCTAAATATTCTGGATATCCTTGATTTCTCCTTTGATCCAAGAACTGTTTAGTAGAATATCTTAATACTTTTTAAGCAGATAATTTTGTTTGTATTTGCAATTTTGAGTAATATTTTTTGTGGTATGGTGAGTTATATTTTATTGTGGTGAGATTATAGTTAATCTTATACTAACTTTAGTTTTTGGAGTTTACTAATATTTTTAATAATGTGTAATATTTGGTCAACTTTTATGCCTGTTTCACACTCCCATAAAGCTGATGTTTTTGAAACTAATTAATTGTTATTCTGACCCTTGTTGTTATTCATTTTTTACCTACATTAAAAAATAATGGGGAGTGGATGTAGCTCAAGAAGTTGAGTGCCTGCTTCCCATGTACGAGGTCCTAGGTTCAATTCCTGGTACTGCCTAAAAACAAAACAAACAACAAACAAACATGCAAAAACTAATTCGGGGGAGCTGGTGTAGCTCAGTGGTTGAGTACCAGCTTCCCATGTACGAGGTCCCCGGTTCAATCCCCAGCCCCGGTACCTCAAAAAAATCCTTGAAGCCAACATAGAGCACTTCCACTTTATGAAACAATGAGGAGCACACCATACCTGAAACATCCCTCTCGCTCTTTAAGGAACCCTGTATTTGGGGGAAAAAATCCAACTTTCTAAAATCCTATATAATGCTGTTAAAACAGGTCTTGGAAATAATTGACCTGGATCATGTGAAAAGAAACCAGCAAAAGCCTA